>JANHAO010003927.1:0-25240 GCA_026873985.1 Saraca asoca | reverse complement strand
TCCACGAGAACGAGTCCACAGAGACGACGAAGGCGAGTCCTCGCGACATGTCTTCAGACGCCGAGACGGTAACGATAGTGGAAGCTTTGCGCGCTCGTTCCCCCGTGATCCGGAAGCCACCCTCAGACGACAGCACGACTTGACAAGCGATAGGTTCAAGGATCAACCCTACAATCGTCGTACTCGGGCTCGCCCACCCCAGCGACTACTCCACAATTGTGAAAGCCCTCGCTAAGGACTGTAAAGCATCTTGCCTGACACAATGCAGACCTACATGTCGACCTGAAGAGAACTACTCCCGCAGCCTACAATTAGATAGGGGTCTCTTCACCGTGTATGCTTATTTATTTGATGTGACACTATTGTAGCTTATAATTAAAGCATATCCTTCCTCTATAAATAGGAGGATGTTGTTAGCAGAAGGGAGGCGGGAAGAAATACTCAGAATAATGATAATGGAAAAACTCTCTACCATGGACGTAGGGTCCAGTGAATCTGGATTTAGCCGAACCACGTAAAAATCTTGTGTCTTCCCCCTCGTCTCTTCTCTGGCTCATTCAGTTGAACAACCTGCACACACACACTAGTCTAGAACAAGTTAGGGATCCCAAAGAATCCCCCGTTGGCCGAAATTTGGAAGTGCAGACCAAAATCCGACGTCAACACACGTTAACTTCTTGTGTACTCTCCTTTCTTCTCATTCTCCCTCTTGTCGTTCAGCACCTTTTCATCGCCTCAACAACTGGAAAATAGCTTAAATCTCCAAAGAACCCCCTTCGTTGACCAGATTTGAGTCTGACTGAAATTCACTGTAAACAAATTCAAATAACACATTGTTCAAAAATAATTAATTCCACCTCACTTTAACCAAAATATCAAACTCAATTAAGTTTAATTACACAACAAGAAAAAAGAATGAAAATCAAAATTTAAAATTATATATAATTTAAAATTTTTTAAATCAAATGTTTAAAAATAATTAAGTCCGTCTCAATTCAATTAAAATGTCAAATCTAATTAAATTTAATTACATAAAAGTGAAAATTAAATTTAAAATCATGTTGAAAAAAAAATTTGATTCGAATATTTAAAAAATTTGAAAAAAAATGAAAAGCAGATGGTAAAAGTCTTGTTCAGTTATATATTTTCTAGATCTTGAGGACAAATTTTTGTGAAAGGAGAAATAATTGAGGACACATGAAGAAGTTAACTTAGTTATTAAAGGTTGTGCGTCCATGGGAAATACTAAGCTTAACAATTCCATTTTTTTTTTTTTTAATTTGAAGAAGAGATCCAATCTCATGAATTCTAACTTAAATAAAAAAGATATTTTTGTTACTTTAATTTTTACATGTGAGTGGATCTTTTATTGTGTGTCTCAATCTGCCTTTGTCCGTCTCTCCAAGTTAGGTTCGATCATTTCCATCATAGTGCATCCCTTCGTTTCTTCAATTTCCCACCTTTTTCTTTGTTTTCTTTTTCAATCTTTCCCTGTTAGCAATCCCCATCAAGGATCATCTCTCCTTCTCTCTCTGCATCTCTCTCAAGTTGATCTTTCCGTTTGATACTTAGTATGAATATTATTTCTGGTTTAAAAACTTTTTTATTAATATGACAAAAAGATCCTCCGTAATCCTCATTTCTGTTCCATCAATCCCTACCTGCAATGCCATCTGTTCATGATTTCAACAAAGATAGTTTCTAGCTTGTTTATTTTGATTTATTGAGACAGAGTAAAGTGAGTCTTATAATCATAATTTTTCTTTTCTTATCATAAAACACCACTATCTATGTACTCAATACAAAATTAATTTATTTGGGGTCCTATAAGATTTTTTCCTTTTTCGATCACCATTCACAACCAATGATGAGAAAGGAATCATTTTAGCAAAAACGTACTAACAAAAAAGGGAAAATGTGCTGAGAGACTTTTCCTCTCTTCCATTTAATTATACTAGAACCATATAATATTGCTTTTGATTTTCTGTTTTGTTTGTTTGTCATCTGCACCCATTTTATTTATTTTCCTCAATTGTCAACCATTTGAAATTCATATTGAGATCACTGCTTCAAGTACGGATGTCGTGCCGGTCAGTTTTCCTGCATGTGGCTTTGCCTTTACGCACAAATATGGCATTCAGTCGCTGTAGCAGCAATGAAGCGGGTGGCATCTGTTTAACACAAAAATGAAACATCCCGATGTTTACATATCTCGCGCAAACAAGGTTAAGGGATTATCTGGAGGTATTTTCGCAATGAAACAGGCGTAGAATACAAAAATTTAGAATCAGACATATAACAAAGAATTAGGAGATAGATACAAAGTAAAGAATTGTGGATCTTCTACTTTGCAGTACCATTAGTTAGGAATTATGCTCAGAAGCCATTGAAAATCGGCAAATGGAGGAGGTTATCATTTCCAAGATAAAATGAATTTCATTAAAGCAGACAATGATGAAGAGACATTTGACAACATAGTTGTTGCGTCTTGGGCTTAGTTTCAAATATGAATTAGTGCAGATGGACTTGGACAATTTCCTTCTCTTAAAGTAAGACGCTTCAAAACTGAACTGAAGCTTGAGTTTCACTGTTATATAGAAGAGCAGCAAGTAATTAGCCTGTGATGGCAACCAAAATTTCAATTTCTTGATATCTTTGATGCTTTTATTTACATGAATAACATTCTGATCCGAGTCCTTTAGACAGCATGCATGTATGCAAGAAAGAGGAAGAACGTCATGGTAATAAAATTAATCCCAAGAGATGCTAGCAAGCAGCTTTTATAAACAAAATAAACAAGGCAAGCCCTTTAATTTGTTGATTCACCCTGGAACCCCATGTTATGATAGGAATTAATGACTGAATATATTTGAATTGGACTAGCTAGCTAGAACCCCCTTCTTCCTTGCAGTTTGGAATTTACATTAGCTGGGAAAATCTTCTTTCAAGAGAAAATCTTCAAGCGAGTAAACAAGAGGCGACTACCATTAATTAATTTATGGAGAAATTGAAGTCATCTGACATTCCTCTTGAAGACTTATTGTCTGCTTCGCCATATGAAGAATAGAAATCATCATCATGATCCCTCTCCTTCACCTCTTGAATTTTTTCGATAGCTTCTTTCAAATCCCATCTCTTGTCCACATCCCCTTCACAACAAGCCAAGGCAATCTTCAACAACTTTACCATCTCCCCTTCACTGTTCTTTGTTCCTCCCATTTCTTTGTCAAACACTTGGCTTGTCCACTCCTCTGGGACAACCGATTGCACCCAATTTGCCAAATCCAACTCGCTTGCTTTACCTTGCTGTAGAAAGTTGGCAGGAAACTTCCCTGTCAATATCTCTACAATTAGAATCCCGAGACTCCACACATCGGTCTTCTTTGTAATCCGGCCATGTTGTAAATGCTCAGGGGACTTGTAGATTACCATTATATCTTGAGCGAGCTCCTGGTTTATTACTGGCGCTAATCCATAGTCATTAAGGAGTGGCTCAAACGACTGACTCAGAAGAACATTTGAAGATTTGAGATTTCCATGGGGTGCAATTAGGCTTGGCAGCTCCTTATACAGATATTCAAGACCTCTTACTATCCCTTTCACTATCTTCAACCTAATCGGCCAATCAAGGCTTGGCTGCCCCAGAGCTTGGTGTCCTGTAATAAAAGTAACCAGCATACATATAAAGACTCGGACAATTTTGTATTATGGACGTAGAAAGGAAGAGAAAGCGTTTAAATATATACCATGAAGCCAAACAGACAAGCTTCCATTTTGAACGTAGTCGGTGACCAAGAGCTTCTCCTCCTTTCGGTAATAGTAAGCCACGAGAGGAAGCAAATTAGTATGTTTCAGCCTTCCTATTCTTCTCATATGCTCTTGAAACTCTTCCCTTCCTACATTGTTCATTTGTTTAAACCTCTTCACAACTATTAATGGGCCATTCAACAAAGCAGCCTTGTAGGAAGAACTGAAGCAACCACTACCCAATATTTCTGCTGAGGCTTTTAGCAATTCTTGCAAATCAAACTTCTCTCTATCATCCCTCACAAAGGTTAACTTCATGTTATCTCCTCTTCTGCTATGTGTAGAGGATTGTGACCTTGACGAGTGATAACTGGCGTCATCTTCTTCCCTAGCACCTGATTTCTTTTCCATACTAGAAGGCAGGTTCTCCCCAGAAACCGTTTCTCTGTTTCTTCTTCTGTGAAGCATGAAGATTACTATTCCAATGATAACTAGTGCTGCTGCAACAACTATGACAACCACAACAATACTGACCAATGAGGGTTTTTTGGAAGATTCGCATGCCTCCAACGGGGTCCCACATAAACCTTCATTGCCTGCTTATTTGAATTGAGACACCGTCACGCTCATCCATGTACTAAGTTAACTTGCAGCACGCATGTGAAATTAAACTAGCTAGCAGTTATTTGACACAAATTTACGTATACAAAAACTGATAAATTAATTGATGAAACGGCATCACGCACGGGGTAGTGAAGATAAATCCAGTAAGTTAAGAAAACTTACCAGAAAAAGATGAAGCGGGCATCTTACTAAGGCTTGCTGGGATTTGGCCATACAACTCATTTTGAGCTACATTGAAGGTTAGCAATGTCTTCTGTTGGAAATGGGGAATATGGCCATTGAATCTGTTTCCCTCCAACCTTAATTGCATAAGCCTAGGCAAAGTTGCCAGGGAAATAGGAATAGCTCCAGTAAACTGATTATGGGACAAATGGAGTTTCTTCAACCATTGCATACCTTGAAATGTTTGAGCAGGAATTTCGCCAGAAAATTTATTATTTGAAAGGTAAAGGGACTTGAGTGCGGAAAGCTTATTGATTGGAGGCCATGTGGTGTCAAAATCATTATTCATGAAGCTCAGGGTTCTAAGATTTGGCAATTGTTGGAGGGAGTCGACATCAATGACCCCCTTGAGCCCCATATTCTCAAGTTTAAGACCCCATAATTTGCCACCAGCACAAAGAACACCAACCCAATTGGCTTTATTACCGGAACATGGAGAGGTGGAGGAATTCCAAGTAGACAAAGCATTGTCGTTAGCCAATGAAAGCTTGAACTGGAGAAGCAATTCTGACTCAGAAGAGCCAGAAGAAAAGGCAACAACAAATAGAAGGAGGAGGCAAAGAATGGGCAAGCAAGGCATGCTACCACTCAATGCCATTGTGAAGAAATTGGAAACAAGGCCAGGGTTGGCACACGCACTAGTGATGGGGTGGCGTGCGCGCCCAAGAGCCCCGGAGCTGCCCTTCTGCAATGGAGAAAGAGAGAGAGGGTGCTATTACGGGGTGAAGATGGCCTCGGAGAAGGAAAGGCAACTTTGATGGCATTCAAGGTAACAGACAGACAAAGGATCTAAGAATAGGAGATAGATAGAGAGAGAGGCTAGCTGTTTACGAGGGAGCAAGGATTATGAGAGAGTGGGGAATGAGAAAGATGATGGTGTTGACCAAGTCTTTTTCTTTTAGTTCTTGTTTGCATGTATTCAACTACAACTAGAGAAATACACGGGTTGCCTTTTATTTGAATTCAAACAAAAACTAGATATATAGACTAATTTCTTGTCTTGTCTTTCCCCAAACTAAAAGCACTCTCCTCTTTGCCTATTTTTAAGGCTTTTTTCCTGACTCTGCCTTGACCACTCAGCTGACAATCACACAATTAAGTTAGGGGCAGGCTCATTCTCATTTTTAAGTTGCAATTTTCTTGAATGTTTTTAATCTTTGATACTGCAACGGCTTCTGCAACCATGGAAGAACACCATAGTTACGCTGTGGCCTTGAAAATGGCTTCCATACTCATTGTGATTTTAAATTAAGGAGAGCAAAACAGTATTAAACACTGCTAATGGAAGCATCCTGTCACACCGACGTGAGGGAAATATTTCTGCCACCAAAATCAGCACTTCTTTCACCGTTGCTGCACCAAAAATATGTATAAAAGGATGATGCTTTCCTACTTGCTAGAGATTTTATACCAAGGTTTAATATATAAATTATAACTTACCCGCAAAAAAATTAAAACTTATTAATTATATAATTTTTTTTATTTTTATATAAAATCTACATTTTTAATAAAAATTACAAAAGATATACAAAATTTTTACAAAAATATATAATATATAAAAAATTAAAATTACAATTAAATCAAAATTAAAAAATGCATTGGCATGAAAAAAATAATAATTGTATACTCTTATAAATTTTATAAATTTTTTTTTATATTTTTGTAACTTTTTCATTGAACCTATGTACAAATGAGAAAACTTTAAAGAATTTTCTTATACAACTTTGAATGATAAAATTATAATTTTTTGTATATTCATCACATGCAAAATCCATACATACTTAAAAAAAAATTTATAAAAAATTATAATTTTTATATTATACTTTTATAATAATTTATAAAATTTTCAAATACATACTCAAGTATAACCCAATATTATGTGATTGGTGGAGATCGCTTAAAGGAATAATATAATTAAAAAAAAAAAGAAATATATTTATCAGCATTCATAATTTAAAGAGCGACAGATTATTTTCTCAACTTGTAAAAAAATTATAAATTACTTTCTAAACTGATTATTAATTTTATTTCTAAATATATTATATATATACCTTATTGCAAGATGATTTTTTTTTTTTTTACTTTCCCACACAAAGTGCCACTGAGTATGATATTGCTTTGAAATCTTCTTTAAACTCAAATTATAAAACTTATATTTTAATAAATAAATAAAATGCTTAATACATGTTTCGTGACTTATAAAAATAGAAATTAGACTTTCAATAAATTATGTGTCTCATAACAGCTTGTAGGATTAAAATTAATAACCAATTATTGTTTTTCTTTTTTTTTTTTTTCAAACCCTTCGAAGTAATTTATTAATTTTTTTTTAAGTTTAGAGAATAATTTATAAATTTTTAAAATTCAAGCCGATAACTTATCATTCAATGAAACTCTCAGGGATATAAAATGTATTTTTTGCAAAAAAAAAAAAAAAAGGGAAAAAGGTAATGAAGCTCCAACGTAAAATTAATGAAGATAAATAATCAATCTGCGTACTCCAGTTAAGAAAAATCTAGACGTTACAACCAAAGAGATCTATAGGGGATGAAAACAATCCCTTACTTTTTGGGGATGAGGCATTTTTCCGGGTCAAAGTCTGTATATCCAACATCAACTAGACATAGGCCGTCAGGGGGTGCTGGAGGAGCCGTGGCACGCCTACACGTGGCATCCATTAGTTTTATCAAGACATCGTCATCTGCACCAGCAGCGGCTTCTCTAATTGAGGTTGCCACAAGCACTCGAACCATCTATCCGAATAAGACTAGAGCGTCAACCAACTCAGTTCGTGAAAAAATCATGCAACCAAGAGTTTATCTAAAAGATGCAGGACCTCAATGATGTTAATAGGAACTAAATCTAATAGCTTGCTTCCGACTAAGGGAAATGAATAGCAAGAATAAGATAGAGTTTGAGAGTTATCTTCCCATTCATCCCATCCCTATCCTTTTCATCTGTTCTCTTCCACCCAAATAGATTATTAATGTAGGAAGGGAAAATTTACGAGTATGTTGGACATGAACAGGACAACACTTTTGAGATGCATGTCTTGCTCATTTTCAAGATTACATAACATGCCTGATTGTTCATATCAACTTACAACATGCAAATCCTTATTTATGGTGTTTGACTTTACATGTATACAGCAATAAATTTCACCGCCTGTCTGCATTTTAATAATAGTTCGACATCAGAGAACCTAAAGTTTAGCCTCTGGAAAGGATAAGCATGCAACAGTTACCTTGCGTAAAAAGCGATTAGCCACCAGCTCAATGCACATAACCCTTGCTTCTTCCTCACCAGCCTAAAAATATCAGAAACTGCATCAGTTTAAATGAAATCACACAGAATTCAGATCCTTTCAACATCAGCCAAAGCAGTCAATAAAACTAAGGAGTCTGACTATAAGCTAAATTAGACAATGATGAAATTCCATGCATGAATAAGGAAGACTTGAATATATCATGAGAAATGTAATTAATGAAAATAAACTTGCAGATAGACATAAAAATGCATACAGCTTGAAACAAGCACAACGATCAACATGTTTATTTTGGCATGTGCCTATTAGGGGTGTGGGTGTGGGTTTGCGGCTTTTGTGTGTGTGTGTGTGTGTGTTTTTTTTTTTTTGGGGGGGGGGGGGGTGTTGTATTTGTCCGAGGAATTTATTTATCTCATAACACTTGGAAAATCATGGAAAGAAAATTGTAAAAACAACTACATAAATGATTGAAAAAAGAAAGACGAAGTCAAAAAATAGGGATTCAAGTTAAGCACATGTTCTATCTAATTATATATGTTAAAATGAACTTCAGGGACAAATTGCCGGCCTTCCTTATCCATCTGACCATATAGACAGGCATGCTCAAACTCATTCTTGGATGCATTCACATGTGATTGTTGAGTTAGCCAACAGGTTAATACTACTAAGTACTAACAACACACCAAGACTCACCCAAACATACTTTCTATTATAGGGCAGTAATAATTGTGGGCAACAAAGGAGAATGAGAGGAAAAGAAAGAAAAGTAAAACGGAAATTCAAGATTCCAAAATAGCAGTAAAAATTACAGTTGGCAATCTGGCTTCTGTAGCTCGAGCATGATAGACAAAACACTCTGTTGGAGGGCCCCTGTAACAGAATTACGAATCAAAGAACAGCCCTGTTATAGAAGTCTACACAGGACCAAGGAAATATGCTGGCAGGCCAGCTATTCCCTCAAGGTCTGATGAGATAAATCAACACTAGCACTTAAATTTGAAATTATATAATTTAACTTAAGATTTGATCAAACAACAATCACATTACCACCAAAATTGCTGTGCTTTACCAAAATAATATCTCATAGAACTTTGCATATGTAAAAGTGTAGACTGATAAGATGAGTGATGTTAAAAAGAAGCTTAATCAGAGTTGCAAGCCATTCCAAGCACCTTGCTAGAAGTGAACTGCTACAAAAGAAACAGTAAACAGATATTCACAAATAGACAATCTAATGGTCATAACTCTATTCTTTTTCAAGTCTTACTTTTTTCATGTTTTCGATTACTGGATATTATATGATTTTGTACAGCAGTACTCCTATAATAACTATTATAAGTTCACAAGAAAATAAAAAGTAGAATAAGTTATATGAAAGAAGGTTATCATTTCATATGAAAGACCAATGGATAACGGATACTCCAATTAGAACATTGAATTTTTAGAGGTTATCCCATTTGGAAGGGGTAGAGGTAGATCCAGAAAATCAAGAGAAACCATAGAAACGATCTTATCTTAAAAGGTTCGACTAAATATATGGCCATTGATCGAGTACAACGGCATCAAGTGATCCATGTAGCTAATCCCAACTAAAGGGATATGATTTGGTTGTCGTTTTGATGCAGCCCAAAAATTTACGTATTTTATGGGGTTGGATTAGTGGGATAATAAGGAGAGAGGATGGGTAACAGGTGAAATAAAAGGGCAGTGGGAGGAATCCACCTCCTTGGACAAAAACCTGAAAACTCAGAATTCTGTTCCTAAAGAATTCAGAAAGTATTTCTGAAAGATGCACTGGAATTATCCTTTATAATCTGCTGAAAATACATAGGAAATTCTTATTTATAGACCCCCAAAATGGTTCTTGAACTAACTAGACACTTTCTAGACTAAATAAATTACTGTTTGACTACCTCTCAACTACTTTTGACTACACATAATCCTAGTGACGAAATTACTTTTTCAAAACTCTTTAATTATAGACTCAATTACTACCAAACATTTCCAAGACTCCTTAAGTACTCAACTACTACCTAACATCTAAAACACTTTATTGACAAATAAAAATCTACAATTATTACTCTTCATCATTTCCCCCTACTTGAAAAAACTCATTGGAAGCTTGGTATGTCTTGTAGAGCTCAGGACTATTCCGTTGAAAATCAGCAGTAGTAATCCAAGTACTTTCTGAAATTGGTTTCCCTTTCCATTTGACAAAAAATTTCTTATATCTGCCTTTCCTTGTAAGGATGGTTTGTTCATCCAGAACATCCTCAATGTCCTCACTTGTCTTTGACACCTTAGGAAGCCAAGGAGCAGAAAATTCTTCCTGTTTCCTCATGAGCTCCATAATATGGGCTTAGATCTTCCACAGTAAATATAGGACTGATGCTAAGCTATTTTGGTAGCTCCAACAAGTAAGCATTGCTGGCCAGTTGTTTCAGCACCTTGTATGGCCCTGCTTTCCTTGAATGGAGCTTCTGGTATGCTTTTGGGAAACATTCAGGTCTTAGTCTTATCATAACTTGGTCCCCCTCCCCAAATTCAGTGTTTCTTTTGTGCAAATCTGCATTAGATTTGTATTGCTTGTTGCTTACCAAAATCCTTTTTTGAATTTCGTCATGAAGATTGTGAATGTGCCTAGCAAACTCTTCAGCCTTTTGGCTGGTTTTGGATTCAATAAATCAACAGGTGATTTGGCTTCAACCCTGTCACTATCTCAAATGGGGAATGGTCTGTGCTCTTGTTGAGAGAGCTGTTATAGGCAAATTCTGCCGTAGGCAAGATTAGATCCTATGATTGGACATTGTTTGATACTAAGCACCTTAACAAATTACCTAAACTTCTATTGACAACTTATGTTTGCCCATCAGTTTGTGGATGGTAGGCACTAGAAAACTTCAGCTTTGTTCCCATAAGCCTCCATAGAGTCTTCTGAGAGTAAGATACAAACTTGACATCATGATCAAAAACAATGGTCTTTGGAAGACCGTGTAGCCTCACTACTTCGCGAAAGGAGAGTTGAGCAATTTTAGATGCATCCACTGTCTTTTTACAGGGAATGAAGTGGACCATTTTAAAAGATCTGTCCACTACTACAAAGATTGAGTCAAACCCTCCTGCTGTCTTAGGGAGTCCTAGAGCAAAGTCCATGGATAAATCCTCCCAACTCCCACAGTGCATTGGGGACTGGAAGTGGTGTATATGGACCAGAATTTTGCTTCTTCCCTTTAGAAATCTGTCAAATACAACATTGGCGTATAATCTTTTCAACATCATGCCTTAGTTGTGGCCAATAGAAGTGATCTTCTACCAAATTAGTAGTCTTATCTCTTCCAAAATGCCTGGCAAGTCCTCCCAAATGTAATTCCCAAACAACAAATTCATGAATAAAGGTATTTGGCAGGCACAACTGATTTCCATAAAAAAGATAACCATCCTTTATGCAGAAATCAGGATATGGACTAACCTTGTTGGCTTGTAAATATGCATAGATTGGCCAAAAGTGTTCATCACTCGAATATCCATTCTTTAATTCTTCAAACCCAATAACCTTTACTGACATAACAGTGAGTAAAGTAGCCTTTCTGCTTAGAGCATCTATAGCCTTATTTCGCACCTCTAAACAGTGCTTAATGACAAAGTTAATCGCTGCAAATATTGACTCCATTTAGCATGCCTAGAATTCAAGTGCCTTTGAGAATTGAGGTACTTTAAAGTCTCATGGTCTGAGCAAAGAACAAACTCCTTGTAAGAAAGATAATACTTCCAATGCTAGAGTACCTCTTCCCTGCTTCATTAAATTTCTCACTATAAAAAGCAATAGGATGTCTTTCTTGACTGAGAACTGCACCAATGCCCACATGGGATGCATCACAAAACAGCTCAAATACTTTATCCAAATTTGGAAATATAAGAATTGGTGTTTCAGCCATCAACCTCTTAACTTCTTTGAAAGCTCTATCTGCTGCATGCAACCAAACAAAGCTCCCTTTCTTCAGGCATTCAGTTATTGGTGCCATAATTGAGCTGAAATTACAAAGAAAGCGCCTCTAGAAACTAGCCAACCCATGAAAACTTCTAACTTCACTTATGTTGGCTGGTGCAGGCCAGTCAAGTATAGCTTTCACATTTTCTGGTTCAGCTGCAATACCCTTAGAAAAGACAATAAAACCCAAGTTCACTTGGTCACTTAAGAACTTGCACTTCTTCAAATTGAAGTAGAGCTTTTCTGCCCTTATAGTCTCCAAAACCTGTCTTAGGTGAGACAAATGTTCTTCTCAGCTGCGACTATAAATTAGTATATCATCAAAGTAAACAGCAACAAATTTCACAATATATGGCTGCAAAACATGATTCATTACTGTCATAAAGGTGCTTGGAGCATTAGTGAATCCAAATGGCATCACCAACCATTCATAGAGCCCATCCTTTGTATTAAATGTTGTCTTCCATTCATCTCCTAACCGAATTGTGCTTAGATGATAGAGACTCAGAAGGTCAATTTTGGAGAACACCTTTGCTACTGTCATTAAGTCAAGCATGTCATCAAGCCTCAATATAGGAAACCGATACTTGATGGTTATTTTGTTAATCGCTTGACTATCAATACACATTCTCCAACTGCCATCCTTTTATAGTGTTAATAATGCTGAAACAGCACATGGACTGAGGTTTTCACGAATAAAACCTTTAGATAGGAAGGTCTTGTACCTGTCTCTGAAGCTCTTCATGTTCAATTGGGCTCATTCTGTAGGCTGATAGATTTGGAAGTGATTCTCCGAGGATAAGGCCAATGGAATGTTGAATATCTCTATATGGGGCAGCCCTTTTGGCAATTCATCCGGAATAAGATCTTGAAAATCTGCTAGTATCTTCTGCAGGTCAACTTCTAGTTGTTAGTGTTGGAGCACTTCTCGATTCTAACTTACAACCAAAGCATGAACAATGTTGTCTTCCTTCTTGCTTTCCTCTTCGAACCCTTTTAATGACAGCATGCTAACAGCCTTTGTTGCTGGTTGCCTTGCTAGGGAATCGTCACTCTTCATTGGCAGCAACTTGATCTTCTTTCCATTATAGGTAAAAGTATAGGTATTGTTGTAAGACAAAGAGAGAGAGAGAGAAAGAGAGAAGATATTATTATGAAACTGTGCCCTACAATGAGCCAAGCATATATTTTATAATGAACATGTATACAAGAGATAGAGTTCTGTGAGGACTCTAATAGGTCTAGACTTACCATTTATCCTAATCTACATAGGCTTATCACTTATCCTACATAGGCTTATCACTTTAACTAACCTTATTCACTAACACTCCCCCTCAAGCTGGAGCATAGATATCAAACATGCCTAGCTTGTTACAAATATCATCAACCTGTTTTCCCAGAAGTGCTTTAATAAATAAGTTAGCAAGTTGATTTGTAATTTTGATATGTCGAAGATCAATTATTCCTTCCTGGAGTTTCTACCTAATAAAATGACAATCAACCTCTATATGCTTTGTTTGCTAAAAAAAAAAATTAGATTTGTAGCAATATGAGTGGCAGCCCGATTATCACACCACAATTGCATAGCTCCAGAGGACTTAACCCCAAGTTGACGAAGAAGGTAAAAAATCTACATAAGCTCAGATGTAACATAAAACATGGCCTAATATTCAAATTCTGCACTTGACCAAGATACAACAGCTTGTTTTTTACTTTTTCAAAACACAAGATTTCCACTAACAAGCACACAATATCCTGAAGTAGATCTTCAGTCCATAGGACATCCTGCCCAGTCTACATCAAAAAAAGCCTTCTGCTCTATAATAATCATGATTTTTGTATAAGATTCCATGCCCAGGTGCCTTCTTTAGATATTTTAATATGTGAATAACTACATCCCAATGAGATGTTCTTGGAGAATTCATGGACTGGCTTACTACACTAACTGGGAAAGAAATGTCAGGCTTGGTGATAGTAAGATAGTTCAATTTTCCCACTAACCATTTGTATTGTTTTGGGTCTTCTAATAGTTTTTTGTCTTCCAATCCAAGCTTAACATTTGGAATCATAAGGGTATCACACAGTTTGGTTCCAAGCAAACCTGTCTCAGTCAAAAGATCAAACACATATTTTCTCTGTGACAAGAAAATTCCTTGCTTACTCTGAGCAATCTTAATACCCAAGAAAGACTGAAGTCCTCCTAGGTCCTTAGTCTGAAATTGGTTTGGAGAAAAGTCTTCAATTTTGAAATGCCCAAACTATCACTACCAGTAATCACAATATCATCCACATAGACAATCAAAAGAATACAATCAGAATTTGATTGTTTATAAAAAACAGAATGATCATGATCACTTTTCTACATCTCAAATTCTATGACCACATGACTAAATTTTCCAAACCAGGCCCAAGGAGATTGTTTCAATCTATATAAAGATTTTTTTAACCTACATGCTTTGTTCTTTTCATACTCCTCCTGAGCAACAAAACTAAGTGATTGCTCGATATACACTTCCTCAAGTAGATCACCATAGAAAAAAGCATTTTTTACATCAAGCTGATGAAAAACCCAATTTTGAGAGGCAACAAGAGAGATAAATAAACAAACAGAAGTAATCTTAACCATAGGAGAAAAAGTTTCAAAATAATCGATGCCATAAGTCTGAGCACACCCCTTTGCCACTAAGCGAGCTTTCAATCAAGCAACTGAATCATTTGGATTAACTTTCACAGTAAATACCCATTTGCACTTAAAACGTTGTTTAGCATGCAGTAAAAGCACAACATCTCATGTCTAATTTGCCTCAAGAGCCATCATTTCTTCCTCTATAACAGCATGCCACCCATCATGAGAAAGTGCTTCTGAAATTGACTTAGGAACAATAATAAAATCCAACGAGGCAATAAAGCATTGTGACAAGACAAGTAAAGATAAATAAGACACAAAGCTAGAAATCAAATAAGGGTGATTATGTGTACCTTTCTAAGTGCAACTACGAATATCTTTTTCGTTGAGCAATAAGCAAGTCAAGATCAAAGGACGCAGGAAGCGGATCTTGTGAGGAAGAAACCGGTAGGGAAGACGAAGCTGATGGGATGTCTGTAACAGGCACTTTACATGATGTCTCAGTAATGGTAGAAAGATGAACCGCATCTGGTACCTGCACTCTACGAAAGTAAACATACTTAATAGGAGGAGAAGTCCAAGTTTTAGTGAAAGAGACCTGAGGATCCTGAGGAGTGGAATGCACAAGGAAATGATCATCAATAAATTCAAAATCTGACACTGAGCAAGAAGACTCAAAAGATCCAAAAAATGGAATAGACTCAAAGAAATTAACATCAAAAGAAACAATATAACGACCTAACACTGAGGAATAACATTGATGCCCTTTTTGAGTTTGAGAATATCTAAGAAAGACACATTTCGAAGATCAAGGATCTAACTTAAAAATTTGAGGACGATGATCCTGACCAAAACATGCGCATCCAAAAACACGTGGAGTGAGAAGAAATAATGTCTGAGAAAGGAACAAAAAAGGATAAGGTACCTGCCTGTCAAGAATTGGAGATGGCATACGATTGATCAAAAAACACGCTATAGCAATCGCATCTACCCAGAACACCTTAGGCACTTTCATTTGAAACAAGAGAGCATGAGCTACCTCCAATAGGTGATCATTTTTCCTTTCGGCTACTCCATTTTGTTGTGGAGTAACTGCACAAGATGATTGATGAAGTATACCGTGCTATGACAAATAAGAAGAAAAATTTATTGAAAAGTATTCTTTGGATTTATCAGTTTGAAAGTTGCGTATTGATGTTTGAAATTGATTTCTAATTTTGGCATGAAAGGCATAAAAAATATCAAATAATTCTGATCGATTTTTTATTGAATAAAGCCAAGTAACTCTTGAATAACCATCAACAAAAGTAATAAAATAACGATAACCAAATTTGGAAATAACAGGACAAGGACCTCAAATCTCTGAATGTACCAACTCAAAAAAGGATGCAACTCGTTTATTGACTCGAGGAATATAAGACGGACGATGTTGTTTAGCAAACTAACATGACTCACAATTTAAAGTAGAAATAGATTTTAAACTAGGATATAATTTCCTTAAAGACGCTAAACAAGGATGACCCAAGCAACAATGTAATTGATGTGGAGTAAGAGTAGCAGATGCAGCAATTGACTAAGGAACTTTTTCATCAAGCACGTATAGCCCACCAAATTCACATCCCTTACCAAAAATCTTCTTCGTTAAAAGATCCTACAAAACACAATAATCAGGGAAAAAGAAAACACCACAAGTATAGGTTTAGGGATGGCAATGGGTTGGGTTCGGGCAAGTATGGCAATATCCATATTCGTATTTGCTAGAAAATTTCATACCCATACCCTGCCTGTACCCGTGAATACTATAACGGGTTCGAGTACGGGTTTTTACCCGAGGGTATACCCGCCAGAATTAGAAAAAAAAATTCTAAATTACAATTTGACCTCATGAACTTTTCACCGACTTTAAATAAGTTCTTACTAAAAATATGAAATTGTGTTATGACCCCAACGAAAGATATTGAAATTCAACTTCAATCCCTTGGCTAACATTTTATTTATTTATTTTTTTAAGCATTACATACTACTCAAAATGACGTCATTTTGAATAGCGTTTATATAAAAAAATTATTTAAACGAGTAAACAGGTTTGAGTATGGATATTTTCTCATACCCATACCCGTTACAAGTATGATTTTCATACCTATACCCACCCGTGAACACTTTTTCTCATACTCATACCTGCCCATCACAGGTGGATATCCATGGGTAAACGGGTACACAGGTTCGTGTTAATTGGCTGATAGAGAGTAAATTGAATGGGAACTTGAGAAGACATAAAACATTGGATAAAGAAATATTAGGCGTGATATTAAGTGTACCACTTCCAACAATAGAAGCAGTAGACCCATTAGTTAAAGTAACATAAGAGGTAGAAGTGTTGTGGAAAGAAGACAAAATACCTGTATTACCCATCATATGATCAGTAGCACCTGAATCAATAACCCATCTAGTATTGGAACTGAAGATACACGCAAAAGGATTACCTGTCTAAACCATAGTGGTAGTGGGCTGGATGGGTGATGTTTGCTAAGAGGCTTTGAATTGAAGATATCGAGCATATTTCTCTTCAAATATGATTATTCCTTGAATAGGCTTATACTCTAGCGCAAGAGTACTAGTTGTAGTATGTGCAATCCGAGGTGGTGCATTTTTTGTACTCAGATAAGAATTGTGGTCAGCCATCATAGATTATGCAACCAAAAAAAATCAGAAAAAACAGCATCAAAATTGAAAAAAAAAATAGAAAAACTATAGCAAAACTTTCCCAATCGAAGATTCAACCAATAGAAAGGTGTGCTAGCTGCTGAAGGAGCTACAAGAGGAAGCGTGTCATCGAAAAGCTTCTCACGTGCTGCCGAGTGCCATCGAAATGCTCTGCGCATGATCCTCACACACCACTCAAAACTACGCGCATGCTGCCCATGAAGGTCTCTTGTCCATCGATCTACTGCCCTGTCAACCCAGATCTTTTTGTTTCTACCTCATCCACTCCAAAACCTTCCGGACAAATTTGAACTCCTGTGCACGTGCTTCTAGGCAAATCTGATTTTTTTCATCAAAATTGGCAACTACCAACCGCCACAAATGCTATATCCAGATATTGGATATTTACCGCCAAACATGCAATCCGAAAATTGCTACCAGATAAAAACTGTTGTGACTCACGATATCAAAAGAAGAAAGAAGGAGAAAAGGAATAGAAAGATGAATTTTGTTCGGTTACGTTGGGAAGGGAGAAAATATCTAGGGTTTAGAGAGCTCTGATACCATATTAAGAGAGAGATAAAGAAGATATTATTATGAAGTTGTGCTCTACAATGAGCCAAACATATGTATTTATAATGAAGATGTGTACAAGAAATAGAGTCTTAATAGGACTCTAACAGGTCTAGACTTATCATTTATCCTAACCTACATAGACTTATCACTTGTCATACATAGGCTTATCACTTTAACTAACCTATTCACTAATAAGTATTAGTTTTTCTGTCACACAATACCTTCCTATCATATTGCCACAGGCACCCTAACAAAAAGTGTGCAACTTTCATTGGAATAACATCACACCAAAGCATCTCTTTATAACAATCACCAATTGAGAATGTCACTAATTTGTTTAGTGACTGGAAGGGAAGTGTCATTGATCCAAGCAACCTTGTCAGGTTCTAGATGCTCTTGGCATTTTGGCTTCACCTTTTTCACAAGAGCTTGTGAAACTACATTAACACAACTTCCACCATCAATAATTAGTTTAAACACTCGATCTCCACACTTAACATTAGCGTGAAAGATGCTGGTTCTTGGCCACTTGTCATCTGTAGAGTCTTTAGGGGCTGCAAGAATGCATTGCATTACCATGGTCACTTGTTCCACTCCAACTTCTTCCACGTCATCTTCTTGCTCCAATGGTGTTTGTTCTTCTTCCTCTTGCTGATTAGCTTCTTCTCTTTCCAAAAGATTCAGATTTTTGGTTGGGCACATGGAAGCAAAATGGCCCTTTCCTCCACATTTAAAGCACTCAATTTCTCAGCTTTGTTTGCTAGACCCTTCTGCTGGTTTCCTTTTAAAATCAGAATCTCTTGTCATTAACTTTATAGCATTTGGTTCGTTCTATGTCTGCTGCATGGTTGGGGTTTCCTTCTTTATTGAAAACTCCCCGGGTTGAAATCCAAAATGCCTAACAGATCGATGCCTTAATTGCTTCTTAATTCGGATAGTCATTTGGCAGACTTCACCAATACTAAAAAAGTGAGTTGTAGTCATCTCTTTCTGAATCTCTGGCATAGCCCAATCTTGTATCGTACAATAAGTTGACGATCTTCTTCCTCAATGTGACAACGAACAACTAGATTGTTGAACTTTTCTATATACTCATCAACTATCATAGGCCCTTATCTCAAATTGTCATGGGCCCTTGTCTCAAACTTAGTTATCTTCATACACTAATTCTTCAAAATCAAGAGGAAGATATTTCTCTCACAGCTTTAATTTCATTTCCTCCCAATGGGCAATAGGAGGGTGGCCAAATCTATTTATACGCTCTTCAATGCTGCTCCACCACACTCTTGCTTGTCCTTCCAGCTTCATCTTGCAAAATGCACTTTTCTGTCTTTAGTCATCTCATACCAATCAAAATAATCTTCCAAAGCTGCCACTTAGTCAGGGAAGGCTTCAAGATCTAGTTTTCCAGCAAAATCAAGGACATCAATTCTGGCTCTTTTGGTGATATCATTACGAAATGGAGCCATATTGAAAACATAGTTTCTGTTCATTGGGGTGGTTTGGGCACCCTTCTTAGTCCACCATCATTACTTTCAGCATCTTGATTGTCATTTGGTGGTTCTTGGTTGTCTTCATTTTCATTGCCTCCATTCTCTTGATTGATTGTTGTTACCTCCCTCTAGGTTTCTAAACCAGCAACTCTGGCAGACATGTTCTAAATTTCTTATACAATATTCAACAGCAAATCATCTCTCTCACGATCTAAAAGTCTGCCACAAAACTCTGTCCTGCTTCTTGTTGCCATTGAGATGATTAACAACCCACAAGGAACAACCTTGCTCTGATGTCAAAACTGACGCAGCCTGGAAATTGATGTGTTTTATGGGTTTGGATTAGTGGGATAGTAAGGAGATAGGATAGGTAACAGGTGTGAAATAAAAGGGTAGTGGGAGGAGTCCACCTCCTTGGACAAAAACTTGAAAACTCATAATTCTATTCCTAAAGAATTCAGAAAGTATTTCTGAAAGATGCACTGGAATTATGCTTTAAACTCTGCTGAAAGTACATAGGAAATCCCTATTTATAGATCCCCAAATGGTTCTTGAACTAATTAGGCACTTTCTAGACTAAATAAATGACTATTTGACTACCCCACAACTACTTTTGACTACACATAGTCGAGGTGACGAAATTACATTTTCAAGACTCTTCAATTAATTACTCAACCACTACCTAACATCTAAAACACTTAATTGACAGATAAAAATATACAATTAATTATTCTTCATCATATTTGTTGTACAAGAAAGAGATACACAAGTACAAGATCACCAAAACCCATGTTCACAGCACCACTCAACTGGTAATTGTAGCAAGGATCGCCAAAAAAATTTCCCTATCCACTAAACTTTAATATTCTTGGCTTGACACAACTTGGAAAATCTCACTTCCAAGTAGATGAAAAAAAGCTAAATTTAGTATATAGCTTTCAACAGATAACATAAGACACAGTCAGGAAATATGATAAAAACGTAATAAATAGTAAGAGGACTTGTCATGAAAGTATCGTGAGCATGCTGGCTATTTCATTTGGTTAGATATAGCTAATTCAGGTTGAAGTTCTTACTCATTCCTCGAAGCTTTTGTATCACGGGCAAACATCTTGTAGGATAACAACTGTCCTTCTAATTTCTGTAAAAGCTGGTCCACCTTACTTGCACTGAATAAATATGATTTATTTCCACTTTCAAACTCAATCTTGTTATTGACAGAGTCAAGAATTCCATTACATCTAAAACTTTGGCAAAATTCCCCTTTTCCACTGCTTTGGCCACTATGCTTTCCATCAAGGAGTGGGAAAATATAAAGGTAACGCCTCCATTTGGCAGAAAAATTAGGATGGAAGACACGGGACACCTGCAGTAAGTTGCATCCATTATAAGTAGATTCAAATGTCAAAGTAATACAAAGGAAAGGATTATCGACAATGATCAAATAGTTGTTCCATGAATCAGAGAGCAACTAATCTGAAAATCCTTACTTGAATAACATTAGCTTCACATTGCTGATTATGAAACAGAGATCTTACCTCAGAAACTGATATGACCCTAAGTTTTCCGGGAGCAGCACAATTGATTGCATCCACAATGTCTCTCGGTTTAACATCCTTCCTCCAAGTGTCTGTAAATGATCGGAACTTAGAAGCAAAATCAACTAAATTCATAAAATGTTAAGAACACCCAAAGAAAGAAGCTAATTTATTTAGCTTTTGACCACTGGAACATTCTATGGAAGATTTGGCGAAAGAATCACTTGTGAAACCTGATAGCTTCCATCAGGTAATCCTTCTATGTGTGAAGGACTCATATAAAGATATTACAATCACTGTTTAGCTTATGTTTTGATGCCATTGCTGGGAAAACTTTGTTTCTTCCATTCACTTTTCACTTGAATAGCTTTATGTATGCTTCTGGTGCACTTGGACTTGCCTCAAATAAATTTGTTATGGATTTAGAAAATGAGTCAATAAATACAAAAAGTTAATAAAATTTAGATAACCATTAAAGAAGTAAAGAACCATATATAACTTAAAGATATCATCAAACCTAAGAGCTTTCCTCATTTTACAGCAAAAAAATTTAATAGCCCCCAGAAAAAAGAGAGGAAAGACAGACAAAAAAAAACTCAGAAGGCATACAGATGTTGCTTAGTTGTGAGAAGAAAAGAAATCCAACTACATCCCACTAAAAACCTCAATCTGATTGCAACAATGGAACAAAATCAAAATACAGGTGTTTCTCTACTTTTAGGTTATAGACATCCGCACATCCTTTCAAGCTTTGAAGTAAGAAATTTCCAAAGGACAATAAAGAAATTCACTCTTGGCTGTATAGGCCAGACAACCCTTATCATTATTGCTGCAGTTATAAGAGACTCAAGGGCTCTAGTTTTGCCTTCTTACTCATTGCAGTACATAACCATTCATTAATAGATGGTCAGGACAATTATAGCAGAAACAATACTAAGAGCAGGAAATAACTTACAGAAAGAACAGACTTGCTGAAGGGCTGTAACTCCTTTGTCTGTACGCCCAGCAACAACAGCACAGCCTTGAACGGGTAAACCTTTGTCCTTGAGCAGTTGAGCTTTCTTTTCATCAACAAATTTACCAAGTGGTCCTTCTACTAAACTGCATCAGTAGAGTACAATAGCATGAGGCTATGAATGAATCATCCAGAAAAAACTGTTGCCACCTAATATGCAGGATCAAGAAAACTCCACGAGTTGGTATAAGAACATCCTGCCTTTGGACAGTCTTCAATCCTGGCTGCTTTTGCCACCCTTCAAAAGATACGCCATGATATGAAAGAGTAATTTTGAATGTTATTCTTGCCCACCTCCCACAGCTATCATTCGAAGCAACACTTTCCAACTCACTTTTATCATAAAGTGTTGGGGTTTCAGTATCAACAAGTCTCTGTTAGAAAGTCAAATGAAAATAAGAATGAACTTATAGAACTTACATGTACGCAATCAAGCAAAATAATTTAGTAAATAGCACAGAATATCACTATATTGAATATATACTAATATAAAGGTTGTCACTGGAAGCCAAATGTAAGGCTAGCAGTTCAAAACCAAACTCAAATTCACCTCAGCTCCAAAAAGAAGTGGCAAAGACAAGGTGCCATGAACAAGATTTAAATAAAAATCATTGACTCGTTTCCATGGCCTTGCATACATAAATTGGTAGCTTTCCCTGCAAAACCCAAATTAACCCATTATTTAAAAAGTTTCAAAAAGTTATTTACCGTAAATTATTTTTCTAGAACATGCCATTCACATTGGCTGAAACAACGAAGGACAGGAAAATGCTACCTAGCAGTCCATCTTGAGTATATTGACGAGTCAGTGTGGTTGTAGTGGACATGGTGTTCCTCGTTCTCCATCGAAGATATCTGGTGATTACGAGGAAGAAGATGGAGATTATCAATCAAACTTGGAGATTGCCGGAAGTGCAGCTTTGGGAGAAATTTCTGCAAACAAATCAATCTATCTTTTGTAATTGTCATTCAAAGTAAGAAAAGACAGAAATACTAACTGGCCGAAGTTAGATTTTACGCCCTACTCTGCTTTCGTCCCAAAACCCAAAATCCTTTTTTTTTTCTTTTTTCTGAATAAAATTAACAATTGTATGCATAAAATCAAAAGACTGGGAAAAAAAAGACTTTGAAATATAAAAATAATTATAATAATATATAAGTAATATTTGAAATTATAAAAATAATTATAATAATACATAAATAATATTTTATTTATAAATTTTATCCTTACTTCGTATTAAATTTTATACAATTTTAATCCCATTCCCTGGGGGGAGCTATAAACTGCATAGTGCAAAATAACTTTTTTTTAAAATAAAGTTTCAATCCAATTTTTTAATAAAATTAATAATTTTATGCACAAAATCATAAGACTTGATTGAATGATTCTAAATTATAAAAATGATTCTAAATTATAAAAATCATCATAATAATATATTATATTAAAAAGGAGATATATATTGCAAAGTGTAAATTAACTTTTTTTTGTTATTTTCTATTTTTTTTCCTGAACTGCAAAGTAACTTCAAAGGATAGTAAATTACAACAATGTGTGGAGAAGATTTATTTTTTTAAAATAAAGTTTAAATCCTTTTTTTTCTGAACAAAATTAAGCATAAAATCATAAGGCTATGCAGAATGCTTCTGAGCTATAAAAATAACTAACTTGTGTCCGAAGTGATGATGTATATATTTAATTGATTTTATTTAATAATAATTTATAATACAAATTTAAATTATAAATTATAATATATTCAAATATAAGCTAATCATTATTATATTTTTATCTATTAGATGACTGAACAATTAATATAATTATATTCATATTAATTATGAAATAATATTATATTTTTTTAATTTAATAAGATTATTATATTAATATTTCAGATTAAATTTATTATTTTAATTTTTTTATTTTTTTAAAAATATTTTCTTAATATATTAATACATAGATGAATTTATTTATAAATTATTTTTTTAAATTTAAATTAACTATTTTATGTCAAAAAATTTAATTATTTAATTAATAAAAATTTATATATTGTGATAACTAATATATTATATTTAAGAAAATATGTATTTTAGAATTTTTTTTATGAAATTTCAGAAATATTTTAAATGAAAATTGTGATAAGTACTTAAAATTGATAAAAAAATTAAAAAATATCAAATTTAGTATTTAATATTTAAAAATAATGTAAAAATTTAAATAGTAAGAATTTTTAAATAAACTTTATCACCCAGATCAAAATTAGATATTTACAGTCATGTGTTAATAAATATTTTATTTTTAGATAAATATAATTTTTTTACTTATATATAAATTATTTAATGCAAACAAAAAAAAATTTTAAATTAGAAGAAAATTAAAAAAATTTAAATAATTTATCCATAATTTGAATTGAAATAGAAAATAAAAAGAAATAAAAATAAAATTAGAAGTTTTTTTCACTCTTTCTCTAATAACAAGTGAAAGATATTTATTATAAATGAGATTTAGATGAGAATGAATAATACGACTATTACAATATTAGAAATATTATAATGATATGTGAGTAATATTTATACAAATTCATCTTTGTATCGTATTGTTCAAAGATAAAATTATATATACAATATAAATGAAATATTATTCATGATTATTATAATTATTTTTATAATTTATAAATCATTTTATTAACATTTTATAATTTTAAGACAAAATTATTAATTTTATTTTTTTATTTTATTTTCATAAATTTTTATGAAAGTTTAATAGTTATAAAAATTATAATTTTTATATAAAATATTATAATTTTTTTAAAAATTGTTGGTGTGTGTAGAATTTACGAGTATATAAAAATTACAATCTTATATTTCAAAGGTATATCAAAATTTTATAAAAAATTTATATATATTTATATAAAAGTTACAATTTATAATAAAAATTTTAAAAAGAATAAAATTTTTTCATAAAATTAGATACAAATTTATTTGAGTAACACTGAAACATATCCTTTATTTTTTTTTTGTCATAAATGCAATTTTCTTCCCCTAAAATGTAAACTGGACAATTTACTTACGGGCTTAGATCCGCAGATCAGACGAGACACTCCATTGTGATGCATTTAAAATTTTAAACTTGTTTAATGAGCGGGTCTGATTAATTTGTTCGTACAAACCTATGCATGGACTTTGCCCTAACGACCTTATCTGCGTAAACCCACAGGTTTCACGCTATATTACACGGATACCGATACGCGGATATGGTGAAACGTAGACACGAATACGAGGATACGGCATTTTCAAAAAATATAAGACACCGACACGTGAGGATATGCGTAAATAATAAAAATATAGGGGTACATTTATAAATATTAAAAATATTGTGCTTATTTATAAATATATATTGTAATTATTATTTTTTCATATGAAAATAAGTACTCATAATATTAAATAACAAG
>JANHAO010003926.1:0-25239 GCA_026873985.1 Saraca asoca | reverse complement strand
TAAAAATAGTATAATATTATAAAAAAATATTAATATATAGGGCTTGAGTTTTTTTTCTTCATGGATTATCTTTTCAAATAATTTGGTATTTACATTGATTAATTGGGAGTGGGTTATCAATTAATTAAAATAAAAGAGATAAATTTGAAAAAAAATAATTGAAAACTCTATTTTAATAAGCTAAACGTTAAGTGGAGTAATTTTTTAAAAGAGAGCTTTTTTTAAAAAAAGCTAGTGCGTCAAACACCTCTAAAATAGAAAAAAAGAATTGTTTGATTAAGTCAAGAAGCTAAAAGCTAACTTTTTTGGTGCGCCAAACACACACTAAATTTCTCAAACTCTTTCTTTTCTTTGAAAGTTTACGTGGTTTAAAAACCGCTAGTCATAACTCTTTCCAACACCATTTCTGTCGAATTACAAGCCTTCCCAATTGTATGGAACTCCTGTCATTAACTCTGTCAATAAAATCCAAATTCAACAACAAATGTTAAATTCAATAATAGAGCTTGAACCTTTGGCTTCTTCTCCACTGGTAGAGCCCTCTCTGCCATGGTCAATTCCTTCTCATCAGCACTACCAATTTCTTCTTTGTCAATACAAGAACAAAATTTTAGTAATTTGATTTTAAATAAGGTTTTTTTTTATATAATTTTGAAATTTCATATCAGAAAAATTTTGAAAATTATAATTTCTAAATTACCAATTTTACATAGGATTATGTAATTTAAAAAATTTATCATTTAAAAAATTAAACTAAAGTATTAATAGTATGATTAATTTAATATCAATTTAAATAGAATTAAACTTAATTGATATTGTTATGGGTGATTTTCAGTTCTGCGAGATGAGCTGGCAAAGGCCTAGCGGTAGATCAGACCAAGTAAGAAAAGAGCCAAGTTCGGCAGGTCGCTACCTACATGAGCGATAGAATGAGGTGAAAGCCCCAGCTTGCTAAGAGACAAGTCCCGACTCGCATAGTTGGCATCTTGCTATATGCGAGCTTGCATTGCCAAGAGCGAGCTCGCAAAGTCCGTCTTTACTGACTGAAGGTCAGCAGCAACCTAAACAGAGTCCCAGTTTACGGATATTGCATCTCACCCAGCTAAGGGCTCGCTGAGAGTATACTTGAAGTAGCAACCCTCTCAAACTTAGTTTGTGGGACTAGTTCGCAAGAAGCAACGTGTAGGGTCCACTTGTAGAAAGCAAGCTTCAGAAGTCAGCCAACAACCTGCAGAAGACATTTTGTAGTAGTTTTGGCTATCTTATACATTTATTTTGATGTAACAGAAGTACAAATTGTGTAATTACCATTATAAGCTCCCCATCCTCTATAAATGAGAGAAGGGAAATCATGGTAAGTAGGCTAAGTCTGTATGAAGATATTGTAACTTTGCTAAAATTTCTCCAAACTAATAAAATGCTACCATGGATTTAAGGACTGGTGTCATCCGATTTTAGTCGAACCACATTAAAAATACTGTGTGTTTGTTGCTCTTCCTCTTCATCTGTGCTTGTTCAACCGAAAGATAGTTTAAGTCCCAAAAGAACCTCTTAGATTGGCTGGATTTCGACAGAATCGAAATCCACCATCAGCATTTTGGTGACACTTGTGGGGACTCATCTATTCTAGTTGATTTTCGGTGCCTTGGTTGATTCCTTGTACAATTTCAATGGCCAAAGGAAGGAACACCAGAGCTTCAAATGCATTAGTTGATCGATTGAAAGGTCATGTGTCTACAACAGACTCCTCCACTACTCCTATCATAGGTGTTGCTACTGGCTTGCCCCTAGCTAGCTCTTTTCAACCTACTGCTATTGTTAACAGCATTAGTGAAGCACAAACTTGGCTTCAATGTTAGGAGAGAATGGAAAATATGATGGTAGAACTAACTAAGGCAGTCACCATGCTAGCACAAGCTCAGGGTGTACAAAGGCAGGCTAAAGCTGTTATGCCTGGAAATGTTCCCCAGTAGCAACAAGTTGGATGTACGAGTAGAGCCAATTGGTCTTTAGGTCGCTATGAGCAGCAACAAATTTTGGGTCATTGTTCTCACGACCAAGAGAGTCAAAAAGATTAGCAATCTTCAGGCTAGCAATCTGGGGTGCGGGGACCTGTTGCTAGAAGAGCTGTGTCAAAAGATGAACCAATTGGAGGAGCATCTTCATGCTTTGAATAATTGAGCTCGCTTTGAGGATAAGTCACCATTTTCTATAGAGATTGAGACTCAGCCCCTCCCTCTCAAGCTCAAAGTCCCTCTGATTCCGTTGTACAATGGAGACACTGATCCTTACAATCATCTAGACGCATTCAATGTTTAAATGGACTTGCAAACAATCGAACCTCTAGTTAAATGCTGAGTTTTCCCAATTATACTAGGAGGTGTACCTCAGGCCTAGTTCAAAAGTCTCCCAGCTTGTTCAATATGCAGTTAGGAAGAGTGTCAGTAAAAGTTCATCAGCTAGTATCAAGCATTGAAAAGGTAACTCATACCTCCTATCACCTCTCAATGATCTTTCAGCGAAAGCATGAGTCACTAAAGGATTACATCGCTAGGTTTAGACTTAAAGCCAACTCGGTGGAGAATCCATCTGAAGAAACCATCTTGGCAACAATCTCTGTGGAGCTCTACAAGCATGGAAAGTTATATAAAAGTCTATACAAGTCCCCAATGTAGGATTTAACCAAGTTTTATGAACAAGTTACTAAGCAGATCAAGTGGGAAGAAACCTTCAGCTTGGGAAAGCCTGATCGGAAGGACGAGTAGGATGGCTTTGCTTATAATAAAAAGAGGGGCAATGTGGACCAAGGTTACCATTCTAGTAAGCGCACCGTGAAGAAGTCTAAGAAGGCCAAGGACGACTGCCCTCTATCTCTAGGTCGTCATGAGCATTACAGCATCCTATTAGACTCTTAGGATAGGATATACATGACAGAGAAGGATCGAGAGGACATCGAGAGGCCCAAACCTTTGAAAGTCCCTTTCAGGCAAAGGAATAGAGAAGATTATTGTGATTACCATAATAAGGTTGGGCATGGTACCTTAAATTGTGGGGAACTCAGGGATGCATAGTGACCTCAGCATCCCCGGTGAAATCACGATCAAGAGCAAGGGGGCTTAGTCAAATTATACATTGATGATGTATAAGTCAGGAGCTATTGTTAAAACTTCTCTCTTTGTCTCTATTGAAAGATACTCTATTTTGCCGATTGGCCTAGCGCTATAATGATCTCTTTAGTTCAGTAACTAATTTGTTCTTTGCCTTCAAGTGTGCATGATCTTCTGAGCTTGTATACGGTAAACTTTCTTAAACATCATGTATAAACTCTTTGCCAACCATGACCACTAGTCCGGTTGAGGCGTTGTGGTACTAAAAATATCCATAAACTCTTTGCCAACCATGACCTCTGGTTCGGTTAAGGCGTTGTGGTGCTAAAAATATCTACAGAACACTTTGCTAACCATGATCTCTGGTCTGGTTAAGGCACTGTGGCACTAAAAATATCGATAGACCCTTTGCCAACTATGACCTCTAGTCTAGTTGAGGCATGAAGATGCTTAAAAACTCATTTCTTGAGCAACTAAGTTGCTGAGGCATAGCTTGCGAAGCACAGCTCTCATGCAACTTAATGTTCGTAGCTCTTATGCAACCTAATGTTCGTAGCTCACATGCGATATCATCCTAGGCATAGCTCTAACGTGACCTACCTATGAACTATTCATTCATAATTAAGGCACCTCGATGCTCAACTCGTTGCTTATTGAGAAGCATGGCCCATTGTCTATTCAAGTATCTCATTTTACTGTGATTTATAAAAATTCATATTATTGCCTGTAATGTGCAAAACATTCAAACACAGTACAACATGCAACGAATCATGAAGATTTCATTCATTAACAGCCTCATTCAACGAGATGAATTTACATCATTGAGATTCAAAATGCAAATCAAAACAAAAGAAGCCTATGGCTATTACATTTTGGAAAAGAGACTAGCTCCTAGGAGATGAACTCCAACTAGCACCAGTAGGAGGATCGGCCAACATGCGAGCCCCTCAGCACTCCTCCCCAACTAATGGCTCCTTTTCTGACTCACCCCTTCCCCTAGGACTAAGAAGCTGGTTGACGTGGCTAGAAAGGCAAAGCCTCATAGCATCACCGGGAGGAAATAATCCAAGGCCCGCATAAGACCTCCCAACAGCCAACAAGAGAAGCTATTCATGGGAGACATGTGTAGTAGGCCATTCATGCCTTGTAATCTTATGTAGTAGACTATACATGCCTCAAGATGCTTCACCAGAAGCCAAATTACTAAAGACATGGGGGGGCTTGTTTGAGGCACCAATCAATTCATTCAATGGCTGAAGGAAGAAGAAGAACTTCCCACGCCTTAAATAAACTGACCTGGTCTCATCGAAGAGTCCAGGAGAATCTCCCAACTACTTCCATTAAATGCTTTGGAATAAAACGAGGCAAATTCATCCGTGATAGTGAGACACATATAGCATGAGGTATAGCCTAGGTCAGATGAAATGACAGGCTGACCAAAGACTTTGACACTATGGTAATCCATAAAGAAGGCCCTTTGCCAGTGAAATTATTCAACTCCCAGTCTGTAAAGCGAGCTGAGAATTAGGGGGCTTAATATTATGGGTGATTTTTATATCTGCAAGATAGGCTGGCAAAGGTCCCAACGACAGATTAGACCAAGTAAGAAAAGAGCCAAGTTCAGTAGGTTGCTACCTATATGAGCAATAGAACAAGGTGGAAGCCCTAGCTCGGTAAGAGACAAGTCCTGGCTTGCATAGCCGTCATCTTGCTATACGTGAGCTCGCATTGCCAAAGGCAAGCTTACAAATTCTTTCCTCATTGATTGAAGGTTAGCAGTGACCTAGACAGAGTCCCAGCTCGCGAACATTGCACCTCGCCTAGCTAGGGCTCGCTATGAGTATACTTGAAGCAGCAACCCTCTCGACTTAGTTTGTGGGACCAGTCTGCAAGAAGCAGTGTGTAGGGGCCCACCCACAGAAAGCAAGCTTCAGAAGTCAGCCAATAGCCTACAGAAGCCATTTTGTAGTAGTCTAGGCTATCTTTTACACTTATTTTGATATAATAGAAGTACAAATTATTTAATAACCATTATAACCTTCCCATCCTTTATAAATAAGAGAAGGGTGATCACTGTAAGTAGGCTAAGTCTAAACAGAGATATTATAACTCTACTAAAATTTCTCCAGACTAATAAAACACTATCGTACACGTAGGGACTAGTGCCATCCAGTTTTGGTTGAGCCATGTTAAAAATACTATTTGTTTGCTACTCTTCCTCTGATCTTCCTCTTCATCTTTGCTTATTCAACCAAAAGATAATTTGAGTTCCAGAAGAACCTCTCAGGTTGGCTGGATTCCGGCAAAATTGAAATCCACCATCAAGAGATGTTGATATAAAGTTTATATATAACTAATTTAATATCACGTCTATTTCTCAAGGATAAATTTAATCATTAATTAAAAAAAAAAGGAAGAAAGAAATAACCTAGCACGTAGTAACTACTGTTGAGGAGAATATTACGGGTCTTTAAATAAAGAAAGCCTTAATCTAGTATGAACAATCCCAACATTAACAACAACTGATTACTAAATAATCAACTGCTCCACCACTCAAAGAAGCGAGTAAAAAGAAAATCGTAAAATGGCTGCTCTTCCATTTTTTAATTAATTAATTTTAATTTGGACCAGAAATTAAATAAAAAAACAAGAATAATTGTTTGAATCTCTTCAAATATGAATATATGCTTTCAGACATTTGTTAAACAAACCCATCAATACATTCTCCCTCAGTTATTAACTAGTGTACAATTTGACGATTTAGTTTATATAATTTATGCTGTTTAATGATTGATTTAATTTATACAAATTATTTTAATAAAGTCAACTTAAGAATCTATGACATAGTACATCATTTGATTTGTTCTGTTCAAATTAAGTTCCAAGTACTATGGCCTGGTGCCGCTGTCTCGCTTCTTTCTATTTTTTGACTTTAAAATAGTTGTTACCGCCAATGGTGCGTTTGAATGGAGAGGAATGAAGGGGAAGCACGGGGGAGAAAAGGTCATTGTATTACTTTCTTTTATCAGACAGTTTTAATAAAGGAAAGAAAGAAACGAGGATTATAATCAATCTTTAAAAAATTTTAAACATATTTTAATTTTAGTGTCCTTCAGTTTAAATAATTTTAAAGAATTTTTTAAATATTTAAATAAGAGAAGAGAAGTTATTCACCAAAAGATACCTATCATCAAATTAACATGATCATATTCATAAATTGTTGACGGTCGTGGTTAACCCAAGTTCAAAATCTCAAACTGTAGATTGAATGTAGAGAGAGAGAGAGAGAGAGAGAGAGAGAGAGAGGGAAAGAATAGGAAAACACTTGAAGTTTTTAATGTGGATTGACAAAAGTCAGTTTGACCCTTACGTCCATAGCTTTTATTACACTTTGTTGAGTATTTTGTATCTGATGATTGATTGTGCCATGTACAATGATTTCATCCCCTTTTATAATGGTCGGGGGGTTACAGTTTGAATTTAAATTTATAATAGATAAGTATCATGACTTCATTAGGATTACATAATAGATAATAATGAGTTCCTATAAAAATAGGAAGCTAAACGGATTTCCCTGAATTGATGGTTAGGGATGCGTGCTTCGTTGTGCGACCTGACCCTTGTTCTCAATGACCTAAGGTTGGTGCTTTAACCCATGTTGACCAGTGACCTTAGCTCATACTTAGCAACCTGATGTTTCGATACAACAACCTCAATCTTGAATAAACTGAGTCTTTTTTAGCTTAATCAATTTAATGGTTTTTTACCAACTCATTTGTACGGCTCCAAAAATATCCATAACGTGAATCATACTCAATCTTTCGATCTTTGCCTTTTTGTGGAAGATTTTAAGGGGCTTAATTTACTTTTGCTGAAATTGTGTGTGTATGTACACACACACACACATATATATATATATGTGTGTGTACGCTTAATTGGAAATTTTGGTTATATTTTCCAAGGTTGCTTTAAATCAACTATAGTTTATGATACCTATCCAACCAACACCAATAATAATATTCACTGTCTAGAAACAAAATTGTCTTTTTCAGAAAAGAAAAACAATAGTCATTAAGGAAATAAATAAAAAGTTATTTTTACAATACATGTTATATTATTTATGGAGTAAATACTGTTTATTATACAAATAATTTAATATTCATTATGCTTTAATTAGAGAAAAATTTTTGTTAGTTATAGTTTTCTTTACAATATGATATTTTTACTATTTATCTTATAAATATATTTTCATTATATTGAATCATATAATAAAATATTTAATTTAGATATTAAATTAAATAGTGTTATAAAATTGAGAAAGATATAAAACACAAGAAATTTATAATAGAGAGAATATAAAATAGGAATATAATTCTTTCTACCTTTTTACACTTCTTACCACACTATATATAAGGACACATGAATCCTATTTGTAAGCTTAGAATCATTAGAAAAATCAAACAACTAAATGTTATAACATTAAGAATATTAAAAGGATGTTATGGGAGAATGTACAAAGAGAAAGAGTTAATCATCCATTATTCAATAGATTCATAATAAAATGAACCATTCAATAGGTTCATGATAAGATAAACTATCAATTATTCAATGGATTCTTAATGGATTTAAGACAAGGTGAATTATGCATTATTCAATGGATTTATAACACTTCCATTGAATGTTTACCTTTCATTAGTCAAACTATTTTATTAAAAATCTTATTAGGAAAAATCCAATGGGACAAAAATCTTTATTAAAGAAAAGAGTACAGTACCTGTTTATTCTTCTCCCTTATGTCAACGAATATCTTTGAAATGAGTAGGCCAATTTTATATCTTAGTTGCTTAAAAGTTTTAGTTGATAATGATTTGGTGAAGAGATCTACTAGATAATATTTATAATACTCTATCTTGGATATCCATTTTATAAAGAATATTCTTTGTAATACGTAATGAGATATTACCTTATTAAAAACCTTTTTAGGGAAAACTCACTAGGACAAAAGCCTTGGTTAAGAAAAAGAGTATAGCACATATCTACTACCCTTCATGACAATATTATTTAAGATCTTTGAACCGATGTATTTCAATAATATGAACTAACTTTTCAAATGTTGCCAAGTAAATAGCCAATTTGAGATTGAGCATTGTATTGATCAGATAAAAATCTTATATAAGCATAATTAATTAGTTTTGATTAAGATATGGATAAAATAGTCTCACAACACTTATTATTTGATGATAACGAAATATATGTTCCACTCCAATACCTTCTTTATGGAGAAGAACTATATCTTGCTAATAAGCTTACTAAAAAAAGCTAAATCAAAACATATGTTATTAGCAAGATACATTTGTGAACCAATCACATTAAGATATAGTACTTTAGAACTAAGAAGTTTTTTATTATTATTAGGAGGTTAAAAAAGGATCCTTATTAGTATCAAGTAATCGTATAGCCACTAAGGTGCTTAATGGATGTGATTTATCCATATACAAATATTTTTAGGACATTTCCGATGTAATTTGATTGATAAATAAAAATTTCATCATTTAAATATTTGATCTACAAGCCAAGATGAAACTGTATTTTTCTAAGATTTTTCATTTCAAACTCCATTTTTCAAATATTCTACTATCTTTGAAGCTAATTATAAGGCTCCAATAATGTTCAAATAATCATATACAGGAATTATAGTAAACTTATATTCAAATTTCTTTATAAAAACACAAAGACAGATATGATCATTTTTATATCCTTTTTTTTAACAAATATTCATTGAAACGATTGTAGCACATTCGTTTAGATTGCTTTAATCCATATAAATATCTTTGTAATTTAATTAAATACATTTCTTGAGAATTTAAATCCTATGCTTCAAGCATCTTAAATCCTTCAGGGATTTTCATATAGATATCATTGAAACTTCTTTTTTTTTTTCACACATGTAATAACATGAAACTAAATTCATTATGCACATATCAACTTTTGATATATCGGTAGAAAAAAAATAGCAACCACCACATAAAAATATATTTCTTATAGGCAATGATAATTTTTGTAAAAAAAAAAAACCTTTATGCTACAAATCATGCTTTAAATTTATAATTTCAATTGTCTTGTTTTTTTTTTGGCATAATTACATGTTTGTACTTTATTAGCTTTACACCTTTTAGGTGTTTATTCACTTTGCAAGTAAATTTAAAATTTACATTTCTGTCTAAATTGCATTTTTTTCTCTTTTCTCTTTGACCAATAGTCATATATCATGAATTCAAGATTTTCACTATCTTTTATAATATATAGCATTACTTTGAATGAAAAATGTTGTAAAAAATTATTTCTATCTTAGTTCCATCTTTTACATTAGAGGCATAATCAATTGAAATATCTATTTCTACAAATTTCAAATACCTAAATTTCTTTAAGAAGTTTGTTATTAATTATGTCTTAAATCTCTTTAATAGTATTTGATTCCTCAATAAGACCATTTTGTTCATTTGCTCATTCTCCTTTTTTTTTAGGACTTTTATATTTGGAACCAATTAGTTTATAATACTTTAGGCATATTTTAAACTCATTCATTATAGAATAAATGAATTGTCCAATTAAGACATCAATCTGAATTGGAGCATTTGTTTCTGATAATATTTATTTGTTCTATTTGGTTTAATAATCTATTTGGCAATTAATTTGTTATATCTTGTAAATCAATCATCTTTTAAACTTTAGGTTTGTATTACTTTATGTGAGGATCAAGATGATTATTTTATATCTATAGCTACATATATTCTCTCCATAATATTGGGAATATAAAATTCATACCCATACTTATATTCTTAGCTCTTATGAAGGCTTACCTTTGTGCATTGTGGTGGAGTGATAGAAAAATATGTTACCAATTCAAAATTCTTTCTATATAAAAATTTTGGCTTTGACCAAAGCTAATTATAAGGGGGGAATTAAAATTTATTAGCTTGATGTGTATAAGTAGACTACATGTACAGTAGTATGTTCCATAATTTGAACTATGAATTTTTGTTCTCTTTAAACAATGATATAGCTAATAATTTAGAACACTAAATAAATTATTTTGATCATTTTATATATGAACATATATACTTCAAGATATTCAACAATATTCTAATTGACATATAGTAAAAATTCATGATGCAAAATCACTAGCTTTTTCATGATATATCATCTTAATCTAATAATATGAAAATTATGCTCTTCATCAAATTTCTTGAGCAAACTCCAAGTTGCAAGTAGATAATGAACATATGTGATCAACTACTATTTGTATATAATAAAATCATAAATATTTAGATGGTCTACATGGTATAGAAAACATGAGATTTCTTAACTTTAACTAGTAATAACTTAATAAATACTTTACTTTGAGAACAAGTAATTCACAAGATTTATTAGATTGAAGAAACTTGTGGTTCTTCAATAGATAATTATGTAAATTTAAATTATTTTTTGTATCAATATTGACTTAGAATGGCCTAACTAGTCATGCCAAATAGATAAGTGACCTTTTGATCTACTATAAATTTCTCTCAATTATATTTATATTGCCTAAAGGATATTGATTAAATCAAAATATAAGAAATATTACACACATTGTGAGAGAACACAAATTCCAATAAGATTTTTCAATGTGCGATAGGTATGTGAGAAATTATCATAATTTCTCTTTATCATTCTTCCACTTTAGGTGGTAAGATATAATATTATAACAATTTTGATTGGAATACTTATTTAGGTCTTACGTAGAGTAAAGCTCTTTATCTCCCATTACATTCACTCCAGGAATTAGTATATAAAAATTTGTTACATAGTTACTTTTCACAATGGAATATCAAAATCTTTATTAATAATCATATTAACTTCAGGTTATGCTATATTAAAATTTTGTATAAGCAATACATTTACTTCATGAAATTGAGAATCAAAATTCTTCGTATTCTCACATTCACTTGAGAGAATGGATTATAAGCTTTTAGGAATAGTTTGGTTTTAATCAGTATTTTTATATAACCACAAATACAAAATAATAGAATATTTTATACCCCTTCTAATTAGGGCCTTAGGACCAATAAGATATGAAAGTAATTTAAAATATTTTAAAATTTATTTTTCTTTGGTATTGTTACTTCATGAACATATTTGGCACATGAAAATAATATAATATATTCTTTTCATAAATATTAACAAAATGGATTAGAAAAAGAAGAATATATAATACCAAAAGTAATGAATATTCAATATTAAAAATAATAAGATAAAATAACTCAACTCAAATTTTGTCCTTTCTAATTCAAGTCTAAGTTTTTTACTAGATCTTCAAAAAGCTTTGAATTAGGAATCTTTTATGTATCTAATTTCTCATATAGCTCATATCATAAAAATATTAGATCACAACAAAACAAATTAATCAAATTTTAGTCATAAATTTCAATAAATTAAACAATCTTTATGAATTTTGTAAACTATATATCAATAATTAGAAATATATGAGATATTTACAATATAGATACTCACATTTTCTTTTCCAAACCATTAGGTCCAATAAAATATTGTAAAATAATTTCAATTTTAATTAGGCATAGGCAATGCCTTAAGAACCCATAACCTAAAAATATGTAATATAACACATGAAGAAGTAGGCATCATTAATCACTATGTGAATGAACTATAGAACATGAAAAATTAAGAGATTGATTAAGGAAAGAAAAGCCAAAATCATATTTATAGCTATCAAATAAACAATACATATATTGTTCATTATAATAATCTGTGATCTATTATGCACAATCATCTACATTTTATTTTCACTAGATGGAGGATCTACAACTCTCTTTAGCACTTGCATAAATATAAAATATTATTGTATTTTTTTCATATGAAAAGTCATCTAACTACTATTGAAACTTTGAATTATGATAGATAGAATTGTAAAGTCTTAATATAAATATCAGAAAAACATTTGTCCATCTTCCACATCATAATTCATCAACACAAATCAAAGTCAAATTATTTAATTCTAATGTAAATTAAGCAGATAAAAATTATTTAAATAGATTTTTGAAACAAATATACATATAATTAGAAATACATGTATATGAAGATATAATAAAGATCTAATGCAAATACATCCACGTACAACCACCTAGTTTCAAAATATGCATGTATGGTTTTACAGACTTCCAATACATTTTGAAAAGAAAAGGAACTTAGAGAAAGATCAATTATGATCTAAATGAAATCACATTTACACCATTGCATTACAAAAAATAAATCATTATCACCAGCTCCACACACATGATGAAGAAATGCTTCCTCACCAAAGACCTATGAGACAATTCATGCCAATTCTTTAGCTCATTCATATTTATAAGATATATTCTCTTAATTAGAAATAATTAAGGATCTCAAAGATAGCATGCTTATCAAATAAAAGAAAAACTTTATAACATAAACCTTTTCAAATCTAAAGAGCATAAGAACAAAATTTTCTTACTAGAAATCAAATGCCTAAATGGTAGAGATTTGTGTTGATAACATAATATAAAATTGAGAAAGTTATGAAACACAAGAAACTTATAATAGAGAGAATGTAAAAGTGGAATATAACTCTTTCTTGCTTTTTACTTCTTACCACACCATATACAAGGACACATAAGCTCTATTTGTTGACTTAGAATCATAAGAAAAATTACACAACTAAATGCTATAACATTAAGTATGATAGTGGAGTATTAAGAGGAGGTTATGGGAGAATATACAAGAAAGGAAAAGTGAACCATCCATTATTCAATTGATTTATAATAAGGTGAACCATTCAATGGATTCATGACAAAATAAACTATCAATTATTCAATGGATTCATAACAAATAGATATTTATTATTTTTATAAGAATATTATTGTCATTAACTAATCTTTTTCCATTCTATTTCCACATTATTTTGTTGTACCAAACGTAAGAATGGAATGTAATAATTATTCCATTCCTAACCATACCAAGTAAAATTATAAAATGATCATTCCATTTTATTCTAATTTACAATATTTCTTTTCATTCCATTCTCAACCATAAGTATAATTTGACTGAGATATTATATTATGCCCATGGACTTAGCACCGATGTCCAATAATAGACGAAATTACATATAACTCTGGTATATGCTTGTTTCACGTGCAAAATCTCTTATAGTTTAAAAGTCATAATTTTAAATTGTGATTCGTAATTACAATATTACATTTAAACTAATTTTTATAATTATAATTTTAGTAAATTTATTCTATAATGATTGTATATTATGATATTTGTCTGTAATTTTATCAATTATAATGTAATTATAACTGTAATAAAATCATGGATGAAACTTTTTGTGTCTTGACTTGACATTGAACCATTGTTGTGGTGGTTGTGAGGTGACCTTAATGCTGTGGAACAATGCAAAAGAGTTGAAGACCTAAAAAAGGAAAAAATTGATTTGCAAAGTGTTTTGGGAATTTATCAGTATAAACAAGAGTCGGACTCGTGTTAGATTATTCATTGGTTTCGTTTTCTTAAAATAGGTTTTCCTATAGATTTTTTTCTTAGTTATTTTGTTTGCTTCTTGCAATTTGGAACCTTCTATCCTTCTAATTCTATTTGGCCAAGACTATGGTACCCTTAATAAAACTCTGGGTACCAATACCTTGGACAAGTGGCAGTGTAAAGATTGTTGGATTAAATGGTTGTAAAAGAAATGGTTGAGATGCTTCCGCGGTTGACTTGGATGTATGGTAAAACAATGATTGTGTGGCTTTATTTTTTTTCCCTTTAAGATGAAATGCTCCTCTATTGATGTATTTTTACATCTAATAGCTTTAGCAGATTGCTTAGTTCTATTTATCTTTGGTGCAATAGCACTTGATTAATGAGTTATTACATACTCTTTTAGATGTGGTTACTTCTAGGAAAATCTTTCTGCACCCCAACCTCCTTTATCAATGAGTGATCATTTCACATTATTTGTTTCTAAGCTTAAGACCTTTTTGATGTTGTAGGTTGATATCCACAAGGGTTAAAATTTTATTTTTCTTAAACATTTGTAGCTTGTAATAGTCAATACAGGAGTGATGATGAGCTGTTTAGGTGTCAAAGAAGCTCCACATGTCAATATGTTATAGGTGTATCGGTCAAGGTACTAATACCCATAGTTTTAACTCTAGGTATTGAAGATCTGTCCTTTCTATTCTCCCTCCACTGCTATGGTGTAGTTAGCGAAAAATTAGAAGCTCAATGGTATTTTGATGATCATGACTAAACATGTAGACTAAGTTAGGAATTTAAATGAAAAAAAAATAACAAAAAGGGTAAATTATGCAATTCTTAAAGTTTGGATGATAAACGGGGGCCCTTCCAAACTATAGAGGTTTTTCACATATTGGGGAAAGTGTAACAGAGTTATGAGCATTTTATTCATTATAATATTTTGGAGGATGCTTCTTCTACTCGGTTCCTTCCCCTTTTTCACTTTCTCACGTATGTAGGGTTCCATAATAGGACCCAATTATACATGTAGGAGAAAGTGAATGACAAAATGAGTATAACATTACTCTAATATTCCCTACCATAAACTCCTTCCACATAATTGTGGATGATTTATACATTTTATTGTCTTTTAAGCAATTCTCGAACAATATGCATAAGGTGAGCATCATTTTCCTTATCATTCCCATAATTTAGTTTTTTTCCACTTAACATATACCAAGATTATAGGCCTTATCAAGAATCCACTCACCGTCATATCATCACAACTCCAATTTTAAAAACATGATGGACACAGACTACTAAATGATGACCTATGAATTTATAAATATTTATCTTTTCATAAAATTAATTACTCTTTAAAAAATCATGAAAACAATTCTAAAATATGATTGTGCACATTCATTTAAAATATATGAGATGTAGTTCTTTGACAAAAAATCATTTTATAAAAATTTCTTTAAAAAGTAAAATTTATAAATTCTTTCATAATTAATTAAACATTAAGTGTTTGGCTTTTATCTGACTGAGTAGATACAATCACTATAAAGTTAATCAATGAGACCATATACCTTATATCATGTACGCATACAATGAGGAGTTTACTCTAACTAAAACATACCTCAAGAATCCATAAATATGAAATGTTAATGGGATGAAATGAGTACAATATGTGTATTTAGTGAGTAGAAATTTTCAAGTAAACTTTGGGTTGAAAACATTTTTGGTCATAAAATATATATACATCATGTATACTATATAAATATATATTTGATATTCATACACATGCATCATCAAAATCCTTTATTATTGATTTACTTTACTTAACCTTTCTCCACGTGTCCTTGCAAATCATTTGAATCCTTCCATTTCTACCATATTCAATTTCAAACAATCACATCAACAATATTACAAGACACAGGCATAACCAATCTATAAGGTGGCTATCACAAGGTAGTGAGAAGTGGGACCCTAGGGTCAACTAATCATAGTAGTGAAAAATGACTATTGTAGTAACAAATAATAGTATCCTCAAATCAACCAAATTATAATATTGGATAATGACTACCTCGATTGCTAGTAGTAGGATCTTTAGATTGATCAGTTAACATGCAAGCATTTAATATTCCTATGATTTGTCAATTCTATGAGATAAATTATTCATAGTTAATTCAAACATTGATCCTATGTAAGCCTATAGGAGAGAAGTGATGAAGTTATATGGACTTTAAGTATATCGTATCATGTTAAATGCATTCTCTGTATTCCATATAATTGTGACCTCCTACACTGTAGCTATCTCATAAGTCACCAATTATTATGTCTTTACAATGATAGATAAATCATTTAAGTTCATATTCCTAGTACACATAGGTCTTCCCCTTCTTACTTTATATCAGTCACATACGTAAATATATTTTTTTACCATCTTTTTAATCCTTGAATTTCCCTAAGGAAATTTATATTGCCTACCTTTACTAATACTACTTATCTAAACTAAACCATTTTTCCTATTAGGAATTACTTATCCTTACCTTAGCCCTTACTACATGAGGAGTTTTATTTAAATCATAAAAGGATGATAAAATTAATTATGAAAATTTTGAATATCTATAAATTATATAAAATTGTAATATTTATAAAAATTTATATGGAATATGAAATTTCAAGGATTCATGAAACTTAATAGAAATGTGATATTGGTGAAATTATGGGAATTATAAAAATTACAAAATTTAGGAAAAACATGAATATTATAAAAAGGTATGAATGTATGAAATTTATGAAAATTCATGAAAAACGTGAAAGTAAGAAAAACATAATAACATGAGAAGTATGAAAATATGAAAATAGGATAAATCAAGAAAACATAAAAAAGTATGAAAAATATGATAAGTTAGATTTTCTAAAATATTTGACTAAGTATAAGTTCCAACCCTATGCCAAGTCATAAGATAAGCTCATCCACATATACGTACAATTAGTCAAACATAATAAGTAATCATTCATCACATGCATCCTGATTTCTAAACTATACTATGTCCCTATTCTTTATCATTTGATCATTCATAACTTATAGCATATTTTATAAATTTTTCATATCCAGATTATGTATTGGATTCTTTCATGTTTATATCATATCTTGTAACTTTCTCATATTCATTACATATTTTAATTCCTTTTTAAATTCTATAACAACTATCATTCTTAATTTAGGTCTAATTTCTCACTTCTTAACACATCAAAAAACATTTGGCGAATTTGAAAATATAATTTTATGTTAAAAGGAAGTGAGAAGTGTTGAAACTCCTACTCACTTGACAGAGAAGATCTTTTTGGATATTCCTAGATCATAAAATCAAATGGCTACTGGGCCTAAGTTGTCACCTTTATTTTGCCAATTTAGATCAGGGATGTGTAGAGAATTTCTCCTGGTAGGGTTTTAGCTCTCAGGGGCTCTTTAACTACACTAGTATTCTAATTTCTCAAATCTTGTGCATCTAGGATTTTGTTCAAACTAATGCCACCAGGTTAACTTGTTTGTAAGACCTAAATGATTATCCTTGCTAGTCGATTAGTTTACAAGGACTAGTTTACTAATCAGCCCAGCCTTGGGTTGACTCATTGGTCCTTGTGTTGACCTATCAAATCCGTATCTGAGTCTAGTTAGGTTAACACTATGGGGGTGTTACAAATTCTCCCCTTTAAACAATTCACCCTTGAATTGTCCCTTTGTATGTAGTTCTAGAATATCTATTGTTTGGGGGTCTTTTACTAACTTGTTTTAATTATGATGACTGCACTTTGAATTTTGGACTTTTTGTTCGGTCCTTAATGCCTTCTTTCTTTCACGCTCTTAACTTGCTCCACCATTCCTAGCTTTTTTCATTTCCTTTATGTTCCTTTTCTTTTTTATTACTCTTAACATGACTAACTTCCATGCTATCTTCATCCTTTCTTAATTCTTGCTCTTTGATTTCGATACTTTTGCTTAGTCTTGTCGTTGCTTGACTTCTTCCTTTCTCTCTTTTCTTGGGATCTTATTCATAGCCCACTACTTTTCATTGTTTGCACAATATGCATTTCACCACTGTGTCTCTTATTATTCCATACTTTTTCTTTCCTTTTTCCATGATTGTTTCATCCTTGAGGCCTTATTCATCCCAATTGACATCTTTTTGTTTGCTGCCTCTCCTTCGTTGCTTTATTCTTAAAATTTCTTTCATTTCTTTATCTTATCTTTTCTATTTTGACATTCATTCATTCTTAGTGTTGTCTCTTACACTTTCATGTTCCATCTTTTTACACATCTTTGATTGTTTTCCTTCCTGGATCACGATCTTTCCTCATTTGCACATTTCATGTATCCACCTATCATGGTTGTATTCCAACTAACAGTTCCATCTAGCTTAAGTTATCGGCTTTTTTTTATCTTATTCTTAGTTATGCCTCTAACCTTTCCTTTTGATTCTTCTGTGTTGTCTTTTGTTTCATTATTGTCCATATTACACTTTTCCTAATGTGTTGTTTGCATTTTTATTTATTGTCTCTATTCATGGTGAGTAGTCATTACTTACTCTCCACCCTTACACTCTATTCTATGTCTCATTTTTCTATCTTGCATGTTCATAGGTTGTTTCTTCTTTTACCTTCCTTATCTATCTATCATATGTTACCTACCTTTCTTTCATTTATCGTGTTCTACTATTTCTTGCTTACATCTATCTTAAAGCATCCTTGTAAGTAACTTGATGTTTAGTCGCACATAACATATCGATTTCATCACATACATATCATACATAACTTTCCTAACTTGGCATTTAGTCTAACTATCATGCATATCATGTTCACTATTATTCATTCAATCACATCATAGTCATACATTATGATGCCATTCACTTTCATTCATTGAAGCTTATTTAACATTCCATAACATTCACATTCATATATGCATCACATCATAAAAATTTATATGATAACTCTAAATGGAAATTCTTATATTTCATAAACAAAATCAAAACATGAGCATCACTCTAAGGTGATTGCATCAAATTGAAAGAAATCAAAATCAAATACATAAATCCTAATCATATATATAAGCACAAAGAAAAAGGCTCTATTAGTCTAGTTATAATGCTATACTTTCATGGATCTAAAATTGTTGCATCGAATGTCCTCCAAATATTCCTCCATGTGACTCATTCCTTGCTCCATATAGGTGTTAGAAGCCTAAATCCTTAGATCCATGGTCCCAAGCTATTAGTCCATCAATCCCATATGTGCAATTATGACCTTTAAGAGCTTGTAGGTCTTTGTGAGAGCTTGTTCCTTTGGTGGGATGCTTCTTCAAGCTTTTGCTCAATTAGCCCTTAACATAGGTGCTCTTTCTTGTCTTCTTGTCATTCCACCTTTCTACTTGCTTTTATCCTCTAATTGTTGTCTTCCTTGCATTCTAAACTTTGCAACCCACCGATTTCCAAGAATTCAATATCCCAACTTAAAGAACATATTTATAGATATAGGCTTTAGGTGCCACCCTTCAAAATTCTTTTAATCACATCCTATTGACGTTGGATTTTAGTATTGATCCAAGCTTTGAACAATAGGGGATTCTTTTGGGGATCTCTAACTATAAACTGGTTTAGACACAATAAATCAGCAAAACACACAAGGAAGAAGGAAGAGCAGCAAGAAGATATAAGATTTTTAATGTGGTTCGACTAAATTCTGATAGAATTGGACCCTACATTCACGATAATGTATTATTATGGAAGTGTTTTTTTACAGACTTTTAGCACTCTGGTTCTCTATTTTAGCAGAGTTTCCACCAATATCTATATCTATCTCCCCTATTTCAGGGGCTTCTTCCTCATATTTATAGAGGAAAGGAGGTTATAATAGTAATTTCATATGCAATAAATCTATTACATTAACATTTAATATACAAAACAGAATAGTCAGACAAAATCCTATTATTTGGCTATGGCAGATTGTCTTCAGTAGGTGGGTCTGGTGTGTCTGCTGGGAAGAGTGTGAATGGGTCTCCTATCTAGCGAGCTCCCGAGTCACTAGTCTTACTTCATCGGCCAGATCGTTCAGTCTGGGGATGTGCCTATCCTCGGGATGGAGAGGTTGAGCTCATTCTGTCATGCAAAAGCTTGAGCTGAGGAGGTCGCTTTATGACGTGATTTGATGGCAGAGCAATCTGGGCATTCTTCGAGCTGGTCCCTTGTCGCTCTCGGGCCACTCGCAGGTCCATCTAGGATGAACCAAATTTCACATATAACATAAGCCCTCCAACTCTCAGCTCGCTTTGTGGGCTGGGAGTTAACACTCTTTGGTATTCGTTTAGCAGGAGTCTTCTTCCAAGACTGTCATGTCATTTGTTCTAGGTCGTGTTTCCTATGACACGTGTCCGGTAACTACTGGTGAGTCAGCTTTAGCCTTTTTGAGGTAATAAATGATGACGATTGGGGGGATGCATTTGGATTCTTCGATGGAGCCGGTCTTGGCTCTATTTAAGGGATAGGAAATCCCTTCTGCTTATGCACTGAGCAAATTATGAAGATTTTTGATAAACCTCCATTATTCCTGACATTCTGACCTTTTTCTAGGGTGTGTATGGTCTGCTGGATAGAGAACCCTGAAGGTTTAACTTTTTCGATAACATGGAGAGATCTCATATGGATATCAGATTACATCCTCCTGATGTTGTCGTGAGGCAATCGTTTAGCTGGCCAAGTTCCTGACGCTTCTTGATTTGCTTCCTTCATGAATCTGATGAGGAACTGGCGACCAGAGAAAATAAGGAGCAACTGTGCTGCTGTCGGGGAAGCATTGGAAGAAAAAAGTTAGGAACCTCGGTGGCTCACGGGCTCTAATCAGCTAGGGTAAGGCCCTTTGCGGCTAGCTCTTCTTCTTAGTCATAGTTTTTCTTTTGTATTTGGTTAGTTTGTACCTAAAGCTTTCTAATGTAATTTTACCTCGTTAAGGCCTTTTAATGAATAAAGTTTTCTTTTTGCAATCTCCATATGTTGTTCTTGTTTCTCGTACAAGCATTGTTTAACCAATCTGGGTGGACAATGAACACTTGATCACAAGTGAGCTACGAGTTGAAATGCCCTCGTGCTTGAGCTAATTTCATGGCCAATTAAGTAGATAAGTTTGCATGAGAGCTGCGAAATGGAAGAGTGAGCAATCTCGTGCTCAAGCCGATCTTATGGCCAAATAAATAGATAAGTTCGCATGAGAGCTGTGAAATATGAGAGTAAGTGATCTCATGCTCGGGCCGATCTCATGGCCAAATAAATAGATAAGTTCATATGAGAGCTACAAAATAGAAGAGTGAGCGATCTCATGCTCAGGCCGATCTCATGGCCAAATAAATAGATACGTTCGCATGAGAGCTACGAAATTAATAGAGTTAGCTAATCTTATGGCTGGGGCGATCTTGTGCTTAAATAAAGAGGTGATCAATCTTGTGGTCGAGGTGATCTTATGCCCAAATAAAGAGGTGACTGATCTTGTGCCTAAATAAAGAAGTAACCGATCTTGTGGTTAGGGGGATCTTGTGCCCAAAGAAAGAGTGCCTTTTAGGCAAATCACCTATTTGAAGAAAGTTCCAAAATCAGTAAAGATGTTCAAAATGTTTATATAATTTACAAAAAATTACATAAATTTAATAGATAGTCCTGATATTAGGAGACTACTTTTATTTGGGATCCTGTCGAGATGATCCAAGCTGCTGCCTGGAAGGTTGCACAACGTAGTCTTGCAAGCGACCTCTTTCGATGAGATCTTTGATAGCATCCCTCAATGCCCAGCATTCCGAGGTGACGTGCCTGAACTCATTGTGATATGCACAAAATTTCCACTGGTTGAGTCTAGACTTATTGGGAGTCTTCAAGGGTGGAGGCTTTCCAAAGTCCTCTTTGTCCCTTTCCATTGCAAAAATCTTGTCTTGGGCATCTAACAAGATGCTATAGGTGCTATGGTGACTTGAAAATGGGGGTTGCTCATGCTTACTCTTCTTAGTGAGCTGATGATCAAGGCTATCATTTTTGTTTCTACGGTTACCCCTCTTCTTACTTTGAGTTAAGCTGCTTGCCTCGGACTTTTACTGACTGAAAGTCTCTTCCCATCTAATCTGCTTTGCAACTCGCTTATAAAATTCACCAAGGTTGCTAACCGAGGACTTGTACAAACTTTTGAACAGCTTTTTGTCTCTATGAAGTCCCACTAAAATGACATTCAAGATGGCTTCATCTGAGGGCTTCTCGACATTATTAACCTCGTGCCTGAAATAGGCAATGTAATCTTCCAAGGTTTCATGCTTACTCTGGAAGACCGTAGCAAGATGGCATGGGGGTGTGAGTTGCTTCTTGAATGCTCTATACTAGTCAATAAACGTTTCCTGACACTCTTCCCAACTGCTAATGCTGCGAGCTGGGAGGCTCCTGAACCACATGCGAAGGACTTCACCCAGAGTAGTGGGAAAAATGTGACACCTGATTAAGAAGTTGCAAGTTTGGAGGTCCATCTAGATGTTGAACAAGTCAAGATGATTGTACGGGTCGCTATCTTCGTCATATAATAGAATGGCTGGAACTTTGAGTTTGCACGGGAGGGATTCCTCTTCAATTTCCCTAGAGAAAAGGGTTCGCTCCCCAAAGTGACCTTGGCCATTTCAAGTTTGAGGGTGCTCCTCGAAATGCTTGACTCTTTGAAGGAGGTCTTCTACCAAAGCATCCAAGCCCCCTAGTCATTGGGTAGAGACTTGGTGGCTTAGTTCACTTTTCTGGTCATGTGGATGGCGATTCAAAGTTTGCTCTTAGTCAATTTCACCAAAACATTCAACTCCAGGTATGGTGGTCTTGGCTCATCCTTGTACATTCTAAGCTTGTGCTTGCACTAACATTGTGACTATTTTAGCCAGCTCCCTCATCATGTGTTCAAGCTTTTCCTAATGTTGAAGCCATGCTTATACTCCATCGGTGCCGTTGGCAGTGAGCCCTAGTTGTACTGAGTTGGTTGGAGGGATGCTAGGGGGTGCTTCGATAACAGGAGTGGTAGAGGAGTCTGTCATTGAGACATGACCTTTTAAAAGGTAGGGTTGTGCATTTGAAGCTCTAGTGGCTCTTCCCTTGGCCATTGTAGCAGGAGATGAACCAAAACAGATGAGATCCCCACAAACAGTGCCAAAAATGTTAACGTCGGATTTTGGTATTGATCCAAGCTCCAGACAACAAGGTATTCTTTTGGGATCTCTAATTGTAAACTAGTTTAGACACAACAAATCAGCAAAACACACAAGGAAGAAGGAAGAGCAACAAGAAGATACAAGATTTTTAATGTGGTTTGGCCAAATCTGGATAGAACCAGACCTTACATCCACAGTAATGTATTATTATGGAAGTGTTCTTTTAATAGAGATTTGACACTCCGGTTCTCTATTTTAGCAGAGTTTCTACCAGTATCTCTATCTATCTCCCCTCTTGCAGGGGGCTCCTTCCTCATATTCATAGAGGAGAGGAAGTTACAATATAATAATTTCATATGTAGTAAATCTATTACATCAACATTTAATATACAAGACAGAATAGTCAAACAAAATCCTGTTACTCAGCTATGGCAGATTGTCTTCAGTAGGTGGGCCCAGTGTGTCTGCTGGGCAGACTATGAATGGTTCTTCTGTCTAGAAAGCTCTTGAGTTGCTAGTCCTACTTCATCGGCCAGATCGATCAGTCTGGGGACGTGCCCATCCTCAGGATGGAGAGGTCAAGCTCATTCTATCATGCACGAGCTTGAGCCGAGGAGGTCGCTTTGCGATGTGATCTGATGGCAGAGTGATCTGGGCGTTCTTTGAGTTAGTCCCTTGTCATTCTTGGGCCACTTGCAAGTCCATCTAGGACAAACTAAATTTCATATATAACACATCCAAAGTGGATCATGATGATAGTAATGGTAGATTCAAACGATAAGGATCTCTAAGTTTCTTACTTAGCCACAATCATTATATACCTCATTATGGTATAGGGTAAATCACACTTTCTTCCTTCATGAAGATGAGTCAACGTATTCAAGTCTACATAGGTAACTTTTGTTCTTTATGTTTCCTAATGTAAAAGGATGTTGATAATGAAATAGTGTAAGGCCTATGAGACTAGTGGCAAGTTTTTAGTGATGAGAGAACTTGGAATATGTCATTCACAGTTCCTAAATTTTCTTAGGGGAGTGCCCTCATTTGGGCATCCGAATAACATTTGTATCAATCAAGCAGTTATAATCATCTTGGTCCTACACACGTATATGACTAAGTCCTATGGATTAACTGATTCCTCATAGAGGTTTGCATAAAAATACCTATGGTCTCTATATATATAAGTGTTGCACAAATCATAAAATCTAACCATAGTTAAGGCTCCAAAAGTTAGAATACTTCATGTTTCCTGAACTCTTCAGAAGTTTTAGGATGAATGAAATAGGGTGGATGTGCAATCTAGGTTCCAACTCTATAATTGATAATACAATATTTTACATAACTATTTTTACTCATGCTTAGAATTTTAAGAGCTTAAATGAATTAATTCCAGCTGAGTTAAGATGAATTTGGGATTTAGTGCCAATTGGCAGCATTATGGAAATTTCTACATTTTCTGCCATTTTGGAGCAATTTTTATAATTCTTGAATAACTTGAACTATACTTGTCCAATTGATGTGATTCTTGTCTTGTAGGAAATATAAGAGATAGCTCTACAACTATCATGGAGATTGAAAGAGCTGAATCCATCATTTGGTTATTTGAATTTAGAGATGAAGTTACTATAGAATACTATCTCAGGCAGCTTGACCTTCATGCTTTTAGCATATCATATCTTGAGCTGTGGAGATCCAAATGATCTGAAACTAAGTCCAAATGGAAGCTAACACATAATTCCACAACTTTCGTGAAGACGTATTAGGTAAAAAAGATCAAATTGGACATCAAATATTAGCTGCAACCCAGAGGTAGAGAAGCTACAAAAAATGGACCTACAGAATTAGTTTTTCTTGGCCCAAATTGGCATCCAACTTAAGCCCATTTGCTCATCTCTTGCTCTAGCCAGCTGGAACCTAAAAGAGAGAAGGATAAGGAAGAAAAATCAGTCTACAAGTGGTCCCCAATAGGTAGTGGCAGAGGCTGCAAAATCAAAATAGCCATTATGCCTACAAAACCTATGCAACTAGCTTCCTTTTTTTACCCGTGTAAAAGCCATTTGGCTGAAGTTTTGGTATTCAGTTTTCCTCTTATTTTTAGGTTAGTTTTCGGGGGCAGAGAGATAGCTTTGGCTCTCCCCTTTTTCTTCCATTTTTCTTGTGTTTTATGGCCTCCATGGAAGGCTAGTTGTAACTAGTCCAAGGGGCTGCTAACTTGCTACATTAATGCTGAGATCTTGACGTTTTCTTGCTACATTCCATTGTTAGTCAATTCTTCCCTTTACTCTCTCTATTTTTCCATGAATGTCTGAGTTAAATGGCTTCATTTGATTTAGATATTATATGATTGTTGCTTAATGATCAACTTAGGAAGAGGATAGGAAA
>JANHAO010003925.1:0-25212 GCA_026873985.1 Saraca asoca | reverse complement strand
CCGTTGGATAATTCCAACGGATGTTCCTACGGATATATTAATCCGTTGGAATATCACCGATTTTTGTTGAATTATTACAACGGACTCGATAGTCCGTGGTAAAATCCGTTCGAATTATCCAACGGACAGTATTCCGTGGGAAAATCCGTTGGAATATTCCAACAGACATTATTCCGCGGGAAAATCCGTTGGAATATTCCAACGGATTTTATCCGTTGGAATATTCCGTTGGAATTCCGTGTTTTTCTTGTAGTGAGAAACCTTGAAAATTTTGATGAATTTATGGCCCTAATGTGCACTGTTGAGCGCTGATGGATAAGGAAAAAATCATCTTTAATGGATACATAAGAAATACATCTCAAGAACTCACCAATGTAAAGGACGTAGGGTTTTGCTTCCTACTAGGTTTGGCCAAATATCGTTTAACCATCTCCTTATTCGATTTCTCTTAAATAAAAATTAATGATATATAGTTATAATTTTAAAATTTGATTGATTAAAAACAAATGAAATCTTTTTTAAAAAATTGGATAAGTTTATGATTTAATAAGATTTTATCTTTTCCGATCCATTCTTAATCAATAACGTTACAATTTTTTCATAAAATAACTATAAATGAACATAGAAAAATTCTAATGAACAGAATACATAAGACATAAAATTGTAGAATTAAACATTTTCTTTTCAGAAGATATATAATACATTCATTTTGTATTTTTTATTGTTATTATTTTATAATTATCATAACAAATAATAAAAAGGGCAAAAATAAGTACTATATATGCATATAATTTTCATTTTAAATAACTTTCTATCTTTTTTTAGTAAATATATATTATTATGTAATTATTTTGTGGGTAAGCATTGATTTTGTGGTTAAGAATGGTTTGATTATAGTAAATGATTAGGAACAAATCAAATTATTATAAAACCGGTTAAGAATGGTTGTACTGAAAAAAAAAATTATCCATTTTTAATTGATACATACCCATCTATCAGTATAACGTCAGAAAAAGTTGTATGTTTTCGTAAAAAAGTTACAACTTTTTCATAAAATTTATAACTTTTGCAAGTATTTAGAATATATTTGCAACTTTTTTTTTATGAAGCTTGAAATTTTTACATAAAAAATCACATAAATTTTTATTTAGAATTCTATTAAAAATTTACAAAAGTTTATAAAAAAATTATAAGGTTATATAAATAATAATTATAATCTTTGACTTGTGTTTATACCATGTCAAGGCATACATTAATATTTTGGCACGTGTCTTCTTGTACATTAATATCAATCAATTTTATAACTATCGATGCGTAGATTTTTGGATTGATCAATCTTGGAGGTCAAATTGACTGACTGCTCTTCTATTTAAATTTAGTAATTCATTGGACGTCATATTAAGCGAAGACTCTTTTATCTCAAGTGTCATCTATTTTTTTTTTAATTTCAAAATTGATCCAAATTTTTATATGCATAAATTTAATTAACTAACTGTTCATATTATCATAAAAAAAATATAAACATTATGTATTTTCTTCTTGCTATTCCTTTTCAGTTTTGAATCCAAATAAAATAGTTAGTGTGATTGTAATTGATTAAAAATCTTCTAATTATATAAGAATTTTGAATTTACATTTAGATAAATAAGAGTCATTTGATGTTAATTCTAAATTTATCATCAAATAACAAAAATTAAATTCATTTTTTATAATAAAAATGTGTTTAAATTATGTTAATCGATATTAATCCTCTTTTTGAATATTCTCATGCATTTTCATTTAATTGATAATCGATACATTTTCATTTTATAATTACATAAGGATCGATTAAAATTATCTGAATTTAATAAAATTATGCCCACCGAATCAAGACACCCGAAACATGGCTCAAAATATATGGATGTAGCTTATCAGCATCTTGAGTGTTCAATCTTGTTTGTCTAAAAATGTGTATGCAGTATACATGCAAGTGTTAGAAATGATTCCTACATATATTACCCATCTTCTCTTTGCTATGTCATGTGCCATTGCCCATGTTTCTCTCACATATTCTATGCATGTTGATCAGAGATTTCATCATAAGAATTCATAAGTATAAAGATTTACGTGTGGTTTTTTATTTTCACATTTGATTCATCTTTTTTAAAAGTTTTAAAAATTCAAAATTAGTATATCTCATCATTTATTTTAAAATTTATAATGATACTTACAAATCATTTAACTCATTACTTTGTAAAGTAATGGATAGTGAGCCATAAAATATAAATAATTAAGAATAATAAATTTTATGGGTTAAATTAACTTAAGAAATTATCTATTATAATTAATCATAATTAATTTTAAAAAGGATTACAAATCAAATGTGAAAATATTAATGTATAAATAATATATCATATGATGAAATGGCTTTATAGTGACAATAATCATAGTTGCGTTATTATATTATTAAAAAAACAGTTTAGTGAAAAAAATCATGTATAAACAAATGAAAACCCTCAATCTCCATGTTCACGATCATAAACATCATGACCTCGGGGAAGCCGCAGAACATTAGCATATATTAAAAAGGAACACGAAGGTTGTCAGAGAAGCTTCCCGGATTACGCGCCCTAGATTCTTATATGGGACAGCCAAGAGCCCAAACAAGGATAAGCACTCTTCCCAAAATCAACGCCTGTGAGATAGCTATTGATATATAAGAATCTCTCTGCATGACGTATTCTTACGAAATTTCCTCTATAACACATATAATTTGTTTTCACATAATAAATAGATGTTAATTATCAAATTTGTTATTATACGATAAATTTATGAGATATATATTAATATTTCAATTTTTAATATATTAAAAAGTCAAAAATTAATAATTAAGTTTTATCATAAAAGTAAACATTATAATTGAACATATTAAATTAATTATAATTGACATTCGTAACTATACTTGAATATCATTAGTTGATTAATCTATATATCAATTTATAATTAACTCAATTTACTATTATATATCCCTAAAAATGTTTTTAAATACAATTTAGTGTGTGTATGGAGCTCACATCTTGTGACAGTGCTTGTGCAATTCAAGTCAAATTCTCAAGCTGACCATATCAGTGTACTTGTGGCCACCTAGCTATGTAGAAAAATTCCCATCTAGTGGGCTCCCAATTTGCCCTTTTGGCTAAAAGCAAAAGATAATGTGATAATTACATTGATAGAAGGAAATTCCTTAGATGGTGAACATATATTCTTTGATTTTGATTCTTATCAGAGGCTGCTGGTGGCTCCACTGAAAACCAAAATTAGATTCCCAAAGGACCAACGCTGTAAGAGATTGTACTTGTGTTGTGCACCATTGTTATTCTCACACGAGCGTATTTCTTTCCAATGCTTTTGAATAGAAGCAGCATTATTCGTCTTCCACTTGTCCTTTAATTTTATTTATAAATAATTCGTTTTATAACATTTAAATTGAGATGTGACCACTCAAATTAAATTGTATAAATTAGCATAATAAATATGGTAATTAGAATAAGATTATTAAAAGTAGTAGTGTGAGATTATTTTATATTTTAATATAAAATGTTTTATAATTTATAAAAATATAAATGATAAAATCCTAATGAGAGTCATTTTATAAATGATGACATCAGGGTTTCACTGTTTGATAGAGTGATTATATTTTGAAGTACCCATTTTTACTCTTTGATATCTACTAAACAAAATTTTAGACTACTCTCATTCTGCTTCTATTCTATTATATTCATCTAATTAAATGAGTTTTTATTGTTTGTGTAATTCTTCAACGAATCATTTAATTGTCTTTGAAGGCACAAACCAAGCCTAAATTTAGAGAATTACATTCTTAATTTTTATAAATTAAAACCATAATATATGTTCTTATTCCATCAAATAAATGAAGATCAATGATTGATTTTTGTAATTTTTGATGTTTTAGAAATTAGAAAATTAAAATTTTAATACATATAAATTTTACAAAAATAACAATTAATTTTCATTTATTAGGTGAGAGTAAAAATATATAATATAATTGAAACATACAACAAATTTTCTCAGGAAGATAGAAAGAGGATTCAAACCCTTCATCGTTGTTATTAATTGGTAACCATAATCAACAAAACACCACTTCCATCTGAATTAAATGAGTTATAAAGTGATTAAATAAAATAAGATTAGTGTGATTAATAATTTTTTTTCAGTCAGCTGCATGCACACATTTTGTTCATCTTTCTATTTTTTATTTTAAAGTTGGTGAGTATATATGGGCCCCATGATTATCAAAGGTATTAATGCTAATTAAGGTCTGGAATCGATTTGCTTTGTTAGCTTCCTAAGCAAAAAAGGACCATTCAGGTGTCAGGAAAAGAAAGAGTGATCAATATTGACCGATGCTTCCTATTTGCGCACCTTTATTGAACTATGAATCGATAAAATAATTCCTAAATCTCTTCCTCAACAATTATTTTTTTAGGTGAATATGCTATTGACAAGAAAAGCACGTACACCATTTATTTTTTATTCATAGTCTTAATTTAAAACCAAGAATAAAAAACAAACAGAAAAAATAGCCGAAACAAGCATGCCTAAGATCAAATCTTCACTATGAATCAATTATAATATCTATTATTATATATATATGATTAAATTATTTTTTCTTTCTGAATTAAAAATTTATTATATTAATTGTGGCTTGATTTCTTGACCAAGGTTGATATTCTGACAATATAAGAAAATAAGAATTCATTTCATTTGAAAATAATTTTATATGTAAATTTGTATATGAATCTAAATCCAAATGAATTAAATTTAAATTTTTTTATGATTCCAAAGGAAAGGTTAGTATTTGATTAATTTGAGCATTTTATTAATAAAGCAACTTGACCCTACTTATATGTTAGAGTTTACTAATTAGGATTTTAAGATTTAATGTTTAGACCTCAGTGACTAGGACTTTAGGGTAATTTAGTGATTAGGCTTTATAGTTTAGTGGTTAGATTTTTTATTTAAAAAATTTTAATAGGTAGTTTATCATTTAAATAAAATTAAAAATGGATAGATAGTGAATTAAGAATAAATTTAAATGAACATAAATTAAATTTATAAATTGTAGATTTCAAGCATCATTAAATACTAATTATTTTTTATAACTGAAATGACAAATCATTTAATACATGATATTTTGGACTCTAAAAAAAAAAAATTATCTTAAACATAATATCAAGTGTTACTGTTTCTTTAAAGATGCGAAAACCATTAAATACAATTTAATCCGTACTCTTTGACAAGATGTTTATATTTGTTTCTCAATAAAATTGGAAAAAATAGCTAATTGATGCTATCCAAGGTTCAAGCTGAAATTATAGCAAGCTATTGCTATTAGTTGGATGCAGTCAATAACAAATAAAGATGAACTAATATACGTTTCGAAAGTAAATCAAAGTTGAGAAGCATCTGTCTTTGTGATTTGCCGAAGATATTAAGCAAGCATGTAGAATAAAGCAAACATTTCAGTAACACAGGGATGGAAGGTATCTCCGCTGCTTTCAAATTAATATGTTGTTCCATTTTGAGTTATGTTAGCCATAGAATTTGGATTTTCCTTTTTCATTATATTTCTGTGACATTGGAAAGAGGTAGACAAAAATTTTTCATATATAATAAAATTTAGAATTTTTTTATATGTTATAGAACGTATAAAAATCTTATGTTTATCTCTATTTAATATGATAGAAAAATAATCAAATAATTTTTTGTGGATGTTATTTATATAAAAATAAAGAATTATGAGCTCTACTCCAGATAGAAATTTAGTGTTTATTTCTCTCTCATGTAATAGGAACATAGCAAAACAGAAAAGAAGGAAAATTTAATTCATTGAACATCATAGTAAATTATACATTTTGTGTCCTGCTACAAGGAATTTCGTCATTTGTATTTTAAAAGGTCATCTTATAAAACAAGTTTTTTTTAAAAAAAAATTTATGCTATACATCAACTATGAATCAATTTTCTTTTGTTTGAAAATAGGGCTCTTGTAGTTGGGTTTAAGGATTTGAAAATAGGGCAAACTCATTTTAGCCTATATTTATTTGAATCAAATTCAATTTGGTTTGGTCTATCCATTTAATACCCCTAAATATATATTTGGTACATGTGGTGCGTATTTTTAGAACTATGCAAATAGGCTACTAAAGGCCCAATGGACAAGTCCAACTTAACTAGGATTAAGGTTGCTGAAGTACGGCATTAGGTCACCAAATGCAAATTCAGATCACTGGTCGATAAGGGTTAAAGCGGCAACCTTAGGTCGTTGAGAACAAGGTCTAGCCGCAGGTCGAAGCACGCTCCTTGTGACACCCGAGAAGAGACCAACTTGCAGGAGTCAACTTGTATGATTAATTAATTATTTTCATGGAAATTCAAGGATTCTTTTCCTTTTTTGAACTATGTTAAGATTGTACATTCCAGCAACTATAAATAGAGATTGAAATCATTGTACAAGAGGGAGATGAACAAATACTCTAAAAAATATAGAAAAGAACGATAGAACAAACAGATACAAATACTCTACCAAAATAAACAGAAAAAATATAATAACTGTGGACGTAAGCATCGCACTCGATTGAACCACGTTAAAAACTTCTGGTGTCTCCCTATTATTCTTTTCTCTCTCTCTTTCTTTACACTATCGATTTACAGTTTAGGATTTTGGACTTAGATTGATTAAATTCACACGTCAATATTTTGGTACTAGAAGGAGGGCCTAAACTGCATTTTGGTTAATTTTCTGCACTCTGGTTGATTTTCCATCCAATTGTGATGGCTAGAGGAAGAACTACCAGGAGTTTTGACGCTCTAGTTAACTAGTCAAAAGGTCATGTAGAACAATAGCGGGAACCATTTCTTCCTATGGTAGGCATTTCCGCCACCCTCGCCATAGGTACTGCCACTGGCTTACCCCCAACAGTCCATCGCCAGCTTGCTATTATTTTTCCTAGGACCAATGGAGTGCAGATGTGGCACAAACATCAGGAGTCATTAGCAAACACGATCAGAGAATTGGCTAATGTGGTTAGGACACTGGCATAGGCACTGGCCCAGGGCTTACGAAACTAAGTTGAGGTCGTTGTGCCTAGAGGGGAGCTCCAGCAATCACGGCAAGGAGCTTAAGAGGAAAGACTAATTAGACAAGTGCATCAACGCGCTGATTTAGCTTGCTCTTTTAACTTACAGACAAGAACGGAGATCCATCGAGCACGCAAGGATCATGATAATCAGTGATGTGAAGGTTCACGTCGAGTGCAAGGCTTGAATAGGACCGTCGAGGATATACTTTAGATCACTACTAGTTAGGCCACGGGCAGAAAGGCATAGAGCCTTAGATTGCCACTCCTACGACTGGGGAGGAAAAAGGAGCTGGTGATCTTCTAGCTAATGATCTGAGACACAGGACCCAATGGTAAAAGAGTTGCTTAAGATGGTAAAGTAATTAGAAGAACATCTTCGGGCATTGCTATGAGGAGAGGACACCATTCACCAAAGAGATTGAGATGGGGCCTTTCCCTCACAAGTTTAAAATCCCAACAATCCCGTAGTATAATGGGAATAGTGGCCTATATGACTATTTGGATGCATTCAATGTATAAATGGATCTTCAGACGACTAACCCTTTAATCAAGTGCCACATATTCATAGCTACACTTAGAGATATATCTCAGACATAGCTTAGTGGTCTCCCAGCTCATAATATTAATAGTTAGGAAGAGTGTCAAAAGAGATTCATTAATCAGTACAGAGTACTGAGAAGGTAACTTACACCATTCTGTCACATTGTAACGGTCTTTCAGTGGAAGAATGAGTTACTAAAAGACTACATCACCCAGTTTAGGTATGAGGTTAACAACGTAGAAAGCCTATAAGATGAGAGTATCCTGACAACGATTTTGGCAGGACTTTACAAGGATGGTAAGCTGTATAAGAGGATATACAAATCTCTAGTGGGGGACCTAGGTGAGTTCAATAAATGAGCTGCCAAAAAGATCAAGTGAAAAGAAACCTTTAGCCAAAAGAAATCCAATCAGAGAGACGAGGTGAATAGCTCCAACCAGAGTAAAAAGATAAGCAATGGCGAGATTGACAAAGAGAGTCAGAAAGATGGCTCTTATAGTTAATCTGCAAAAAAGGCTAGGATGAATGACCTCAACGTCAAGGTTGCTATGATAACTATAGTGTCCTATCAGATACTTAGGATAGGATCTTTGCAATAGAAAAAAATAGGGAGGATTTCGAGAAGCCTAATCCTATAAGGACTTCTAATAGATTCAAGAACAAGGATAAGTTTTGTGCTTATCACGATGAAGTTAGGCATAATACTTCAGACTATTGGGTATTCAAAGATGCAATTGAGGATCTAATTAAAAGAAGTTGCTTGAGAGATTATGTGGTGCGACCTGCAGGTCAGCGACTTCGCAGCCCAAACAACTAGCACAGCAGTAGCGCCATTAGACTCTTGAATAAAAGGAGACACCCACAGTAAGAACTATATTCACCACTATGGTGGGCTTTACATTATAGGTACCTCAAACAATTTACACGAACGCTATATGCTAAAGGTGAACCATGTCCTGTTCACAGGTTATAATGAATTTGAGAGACTTGCTAAGCAAGCAAGGATGACTTCAGATAGTATCACTTTTACCAATGAAGATGCATGAGGAGTTTGTTTTCCCCATAATGATACATTGGTCATCTAAGCCAGAATTGGCAATGCCAAGGTACAAAAAATAATGATTGATACCGATAGCTCGGTGAATGTTATGTATAAGGGATGTTTCCAATAGATGGGATTGAGTGTAGACTAGATAAAGCCTTCTCCAAAGCCCCTTTGTGGTTTCACAAGAGATGCAATATTACTAGTGAGGCAGATCAAGCTTCCAATTAATTTAGGAGATTCAGATCACCAAGCCAATATTCTGATAGATTTTCTGATTATAGACTATCCTTTAGCATATAATGTAGTGCTGGGCTGATCTACAATGAATGACCTAGACATGGTCGCATCAACCAGGACACTTAGCATCATATTCTCAACCTTTAATGGAGTTAGATGTGTGCAAGGTGAGTAGTATACAACTCGGCACTACTATGAGAATGCGATCAAGCTGGAGGTGAGAGGGGAAAAGGTTAATGTGGTTTCTGGTGGAGAACAATGAGCTGGAAATGCAACAAGGGTCAGCCATGACCTCGATCCCCATGAAATGGATGTAGATAGAATAATTAGTCCAGTAGAAGAGCTCAAAGATATATAGGTTAGTGAGATAGATACTGAAAGATGCCTCAAGTTAGGAAAAAATTTGTCTTTGGATGTAAAGACCCAGCTAGTTGAATTTTCTAAGGCAAACTTGGAAGTGTTCGCTTGGAACCATGAAGATATGATACGGATTAATCGCTGGGTCATGTCGTGTAAGCTTAATATTGACCTTTATCATAAGCCAGTTTGCCAAAAGAGGAAACCTATGACGGTTGAGCGTTATGTTGCTCTTAAGGAAGAAGTGGATAAACTTTTAGTCAATAAGTTTATCCGAGAACCTCACTACCTAACTTGAGTGGCTAACCTTATTCTTGTGAAAAAGAAAAATGGGAAATGGAGAACTTACATTGATTTCACAGACCTAAACAAAGCATGTTTGAAAGACAGTTTTCTCCTGCCAAAGATTGATCAGCTTGTGGATGCAACTACTAGGCACCAGCTTCTTAGCTTCATGGATGCCTACTTGGGGTACAATCAAATCCCTATGAATCCACAAGATAAGGAACACACCTTGTTGATCACTAATCGTGAGCTATAGTGTTATAAGGTGATGCCCTTTGGACTAAAGAATGTAGGGGCAACCTACTAGTGGTTAGTTAACATGATGTTCAAGGAACAGATCGAAAAAATAATGGAGGTGTATATAGATGATATGTTGATAAAATCTGAATAGGTTGCTAACCACATGCACGATCTTAGGAAAATGTTTCAAATTTTGAGAAGATATTGGATGAAGCTGAATCCATACAAGTGTGCATTTGGGGTAGCTTCAAGAAAGTTCCTCAAATTCATGATCAATAATAGGGGAATTGAGGTAAATCCTAAAAAAATCATAGCATTTATTGACATGAGATCCCTAACCAGAATCTAGGATGTATAGAGCTTTAATGGCCAGATTGTAGCACTTAGCAGATTTATCTTAAAAGTGATAGACAAGTGCATCCCCTTCTTTGATACACTAAAAAAATCAAAACACTTTTAGTAGACCGAGTAGTTCAAAGTTACTTTTTAGTAGCTAAAGGAATATATGAGCTAAGCTCTTCTTTTGTCCAAACAAAGGATGGCAAGAAGCTCATTGTTTACATAGAAGTATTTCAACACGCTCTTAGTGTAGCCCTCATATGAGAAGAAGGTGGAGCATAGTTTTCTATTTATTATGTGAGCAAACGATTGCTACATGCTAAAACAAGGTACTTACCAATAGAGAAGCTTCTTTACTGCCTCTTGATCGCATCAAAGAAGCTGAGACCTTACTTTTAGGCACATAGAAATGAGGTGCTCACACAATTCCCACTTAGATAGATCTTACAAAAGACAGATGCATCGGGTTGTTTGCTCAAGTGGGCTGTCAAGCTAGCTTGGTTCGACATTGAGTATAAGCCAAGACCAGCAATCAAAGGGCAACCCTTGGCAGATTTTATATTAGAATTTATAGGCCCTATAGAAGAGGAAATAAAGGCCCTAGAGGCTCTATATTGGGAATTATATGTTGATGAGTCATCAAGCGAACAGAAAGCTAGGGCAAGAGTACTTCTTATCAGCCCAGAGAGGCACAAAATCATCTGCATGCTAAGATTTGATTTTCAAGACACAAATAATAAAGCAGAATATGAAGCATTATTGCCAAGACTCTGTTTGGCAAGAGAAATGCGAGCTTAAAACTTAAAAATATTTAGTGATTCTTAGCTTATAGTTTGTCACATATAGGGCGAATACCAGACAAGGGGTTAAAAATGGTCGTTTACCTTTAGAAAGTTTGGGAACTGCTTGGCTCTTTTCAGCGATATAAGGTCAATTAGATTCTACAAACTTAGAACACATATACAAATGCATTAGCCCACTTGGCCACAACTAAAAATGCTGACTTCTTGGGGGCCGTCCCAGTAGAATTCCTTCCATTACTAAGCACGAAGCACAAGGATGTCATGATGGCAATTGTCATGGCACAAAACTCATGGATGGGTCTGATCTCGCACTACCTGTAAGGTAACAAGTTAGCAAAAGATAAGTTAGAAGCACGTCATCTGCGAGCTCAAGTAGCCAAATATTGTATCTATGATGATATGGTATATAAAAGGGGATTTTAAACTCCCCTCCTAAGATGCATAGATAGCCATGATTGTGACACTGTCCTGAAAGAGGTTCATGTCGGCCATTACGAGAATCATGTTGGAGGGCTATCTCTAGCTCAAAAAACACTCCGACAAGGATTCTATTGGCCCATAATGAAGCAAGATGCCATTGACCTCGTCAAGAGATGTCACAAGTGTTAGAGATTCCCTAAGGTCCCATGAGCTCCACCAGCCTACCTGTAATAGATGGTTAGTCCATGGCCTTTCATGATTTAGGGCATAGACTTGATTGGACCACTCTCGGCGGGTCACGGACAGTGCAAACATGTAGTAGTGACTGTTGATTATTTTATCAAGTGGGCAAAGGTAAAGGAGTTAGCGAAAATCTCTTATTCGGAGATTGAAAAGTTTGTATGGACTAACATTATTTATAGGTTCAGAGTCTCTCAACAGATCGTGACTAACAACGGGACCCAGTTTAATAGCGAACAGTTCATCAAGTTCTACAACGACCTTAAAATTGAGAAGAGCTTCTCAGCTATAAACCATCCTTAGGCCAGTGGGCAAGTCGAGGCTATTAACAAGATTATCAAATAGATCTTAAAGACAAAGTTAGAAGCTAAGAAAGGAGCATGGGTAGACGAGTTGTAGAAAGTGCTTTGGGCTTATAGAACCACTACTCGTAGCACTGTAGGAGAAATTCCCTTTTCAATGGTGTATGAATCTGAAGCCATGATCCCAGTAGAACTTGAGGTAGCTACACAATGAAGAATTACTTTTAATCTAAAGGATAACAATCAGTTGCTTGCTACAAACTTTGTCTTCGTAGAAGAAGCAAGAGAAATAGCTCGCCTCAGGATCATAACTTACCAATAACAGGCTGTAAGGTACTACAACAGAAAAGTGCGAGTTTGGAACTATAAAATTGGTGACCTTGTATTATGCCTTATTCTTCTTGGAGCTTGCAAGGCTAGTGACAGGACACTAGGTCCAAATTGGGAGGGCCCATACATAATCAAGTAAGACTTGGGAAAATGAGCTTATCACTTAGCAAATATGGATAGAGCTGAATTCCCAAGAGCTTGGAATGCTAAACATCTGTGCCCATATTATCAATAAATTTTAGTTCGCCTTTCTAATCTTGTAATATTATTTAGAAATTAATAAAAGCACCTAAGTTTCTTCTTAAATTTTTATGTCTTTATGTCTGTACTTATTAATTTTTGAATAGATTTTCAACAAAGTATTATACAGGAAGCAAGCTATTCTCAGGGTTAAAAGAGCCATGATTTGCTAGTTGGAGCCTATTCAAGTCGACATAAGAGTCATCATTTGTGGCTTACTAGGCATTCATTTTGGTTCTAACCCAAATTAAGTCATAGTTTGCTAGTTGAGGCACGACCTACCTGGATGTTTCATTACAAGTTAAGGCGCGACCTACCGGGGCAATTCATTGCTAGCTGAGGCACGACCTACCTGAGCAATTAATTGTTAGATGAGACATGACCTACTAGGCATTCATCTTGACAATGACAAAGTCATAGCATGCTAGCTAAGGTGCATTTGTGTGACCTACTTAGGCACTCATCTCATGTTAGTCGAGGCATATTTATGTGTGCTAGATGAGGTGCATCCGTGTGACCTATTTAGGCACTCAACTTGTGTTAGCTGAGGAACATCCGTGTGACCTACTTAGGCATTTGACTTGTGTTAGCTGAGGTGCATCTATGTAACCTATTGGACATTCATCTCGACATATATTAAGTCATGGTTTGCTAGTTTAGGTATCATATGCAACCTACGGAGCATTCAACTATGGAAATTGAGAAGAATAAAGCAGGAATATAATAAAAAGTTCATTAAAAGCCTCCTTCAACGAGGTAAATTTACATTAGAGAGTTCAAGGGTGAAACTTAAAATTACAAGATCATGGCCTACGAAGAAGGCTGGCCCTTAGTAGCTGAGCTCTTATGGGCTGGAGGGTCAACATATGGGGCTAGCAGGTCATCCATCATTTGATCATCAGTAGCCTCTATAACTTGTGAGTTGCTCTCTCTTTGAATAACACCCTAAGCAAGGGAAACTCCACTTGTGGAGTGCATACCCTTATTAGAAAAAGCTGTCTTCATGGCTTCCTCAAAGCCCTTAATAGCTTCATGAACGTCCGTACCAAAGAAGGAGAAGTCCATCTCTGGGTGCTCCTACCACAAGATGTACAAGAAGCTCATGGTAGTATCTTCTTTCACTTTCATGACCAATGCAGTGGTCTCTATTTTAGCTTGAGTGGTCTCTTCTTTTGGTAGAGCAAGCTCATCCATGGCCACTTCATTCTCCTTCTTAGCAATCTCAGCTCCCTACACCATCACGTCTAGCTCAGCCTTTGCTTTTGATAACTCATCAATCGCTTTATTGAGATTTAAAGTAAGACTGAACGTGATGGCTTCAGGTTTGCCACCTCACGAGACAGAGCATCCCTAGCTTCTTTCTTAGCAACCTTAACGTCTCTCAGCTAAGTCTCAAGTACTTGCATTTTTTTCCTCAACTCCAATGCCTCAATGGTTGCGGCGGCTAGGTCACCTTCAAGCTTCTCCTTGTTCTCCCTCCAAGCCAAGAGCTCATTCCTCAGCTTTATCGCCCCCAGTGCACTCTGTGAAATCAAACACTAAGTTAGCTTACAAAAAGGTAAAAGAACCAAAGAGAAAGGACTTAACTTATCAGTAGATCGTGACAAGCTATATAGCCCATCAAGCCCTCGCTGAACATCTTCGATTCCAATGTCTTGATACGGGTCCTAAGGATCAGGTCCACATTTTTTCGGAGGAAGTCAAAATACTTCCCTGTCTTTGGGCCAAGGCTATTAGGTTGCTTTTTGGCCTCAACCTCAAGTGCCACTTGTTTTGTAGCGGTAACAACTTCTTTCCCCTTGTCTACTCTTTGCTTCTTGGCAAGGGGCTTAAATAGGGATGGGACCTTGATTGCCTCGACTAACTCAGGTTGCAAAGTGGGAACTAGTACCTAGGAGATCATTATTGCTACCACCAGAGAAGATTGACTTGCAGTAGCAAAATCTGATAAGGTTGCGGTAGTAGGGTCAATAGATCTAGTAGGGGCCGATGGCATGCAAAGATTTAGCCTCACCATATCTTCGTACTTTTGTAAGTTTGTTGGGCCAATCTCCCTAATTTAGTGAGCTTTGATGTTGTTGGTGAGCTTAATATTTAAAGCTGGAGCAAGCTTGTGGGAATGTAGGAGATCCTCATCAAATTTGAGGTCATTTTTAAGGTTTTCCACAGCTACAAATTAGCCCAACACTTCAACCTCCTCCGCCCCTAATGTTGGTTTCTCCTTACCAGCTCCATCTGCAAAGTGAAATAAAATGTCAAACTAGGAATGAAACAAATGTATGAATTCACAAAAGCTCGCACGTCTTTAGCCTGCTTACCAAGGGTAAGGACAAAACTAAAGTTACGAAGATGATGCAGAGACAAGTAAGAAACATAAAACCAATGGATTTTATAGTTCCCCACATTAGACTTGCCTTTAGCATTACCTTGTGGCAAGATTCTTTTATACTTAGTCTGCTGAGTTGAAAGATAGTAAATCTTGTCTTGCTGACCCGTGCTTTTAATGTTATAAAGATAGCAAAAGACCTTTGCTGAAGGAGGAGGGAGATTATTCCTAAGATAAAGGAGTGCAAGGGAGGTGAGTTGGAATAAGAGTTCGAGGTATGCTAGAACGGACAGAGCTTCAATTTATTCAATAAGTTAATAATATAAGGATGAACTGGATGACAACAAATCCTAGAGGAGGATAAGTTGCATGGACATTAGGTAAAGGTGCTATAATGTGGCAGCCCTTGAAAAAATGATATGTTTCAGCTATGCTTCTAAGCTCGTCAAGCTTGATGGTTGAAGAATGGTGATTAAACACCATGCGACCTGAAGACCTTAGATCTCTAACGACCTACTGACCTTCATTGGGGTTAGGATGAGCAATAAACTTTTCAACAACCTTGCCATTCCTAAAGGCCTTTTCATCTATAGCACGCACTAACTCCTCACTCTGAGTTAAAGAATCAAACTCATCAGTACTCCTTATTTGGTGACCATGGCATTTATGAGTTATAGGCATCTACACAAGAAGAAGGAATGATCAGGTCGCTACAAGCAGACCATACCTAAAAGCTAAGACTAATAGAGAGTTTCCTATACAATAGGCCAAACATGCCTTGAATCACCATGCCTAAAACCTAAACTATTGAAAATATAGAAGGCTTGATCAGCAAGCCTATCAGATCACTAAACCTTGGGAAGCAGAAAGCTAAATCCAATAATCTATGGCCCTTAAAACAACAGGCAAAATTTATAGCAACTAACAAGCACACATCATCGAACCAAGCAACAAAATGCCAGAATCCCACAAAATAAGGCATTCATAAAAAGTAGAAGCTTAGAGTATGAGAAACTTACTATATCAAAAGAACAAGATGAGTTCTAAGAGGAGGATGATGGGCAAGACCGGTATCCAACAATCTGAATCCAAAATACTCGATCGCAAACTTGATGAGCCAAGAAGGTGAAAAATGATGGTGACTGTTTGTGAACTTGAGAGACAAGTAAAAAGTAGAGTGTCAGTTTTCAAAAGTAACAAGTAAAGAGAGAAAAAAGGTTTTCTCACCTTATATAGCTTGAATGGCCTCATCGTTAAATCTAGAGACTGATCAACTGCCTTCCATTTGATGGTCCAGCAAGTAACAAGTCTTAGTAATCGCCATGCTGACAGTTGTAGGAGAATGCACACATTTAATGCAATAATGATGGTATGGCAGATAAATGATGGAACAAAAGTCTAAACTATGGCATGGCAGATTGTAATCGCCAGCTTTTACTAGCAAACTACAGCTCCCAATTTGTAGATTGTACTGAAAGTTAGGAGGCTAATGTTGTAGGTAGTTTTGAAACTATACAAATAGGCTAATAACAGCCCAATGGACAGGCCCCACTAATAAAGGCCCAGCTTAACCAGGATTGAGGTTGTTAAAGTAAGGTATCAAGTCGCTAAATGTGAACTCAGATCACTGGTCCACAAAGGTCAAAGCAACAACCTTAATTCATTCAGGATGATGTCTAGCTCATAGGTTGAAGCACACTCCTTGTGGTTAAACCCGAGAAGGGACTAACTTGCTGGAGTCAACTTGCAGATATCAACTTGCAAACATTAACTTGCATGATTTATCAATTATTTTCATGGACATTCGTAAAGCAAAAGTCAATTTTGAATTCGTTTCTTTTTTTGAACTATGTTAAGATTGTACACCCAAACAACTATAAATAAGGATTGAAATCATTGTACAATAGGGAAATGAATGGATACTCTGAAAAATATAAAAGAGAGCAATAAAACCAATAGATACAAATACTTTACCAAAATAGATAGAGAAAATACAATAATCATGGATGTAAGTATTGCACTCGACTAAACCACATTAAAAACTTCTAATATCTCCTTGTTCTTCCTCTCTCTCTCTCTCTTTCTTTACACTATTAGTCTGTAGTTTAGGGTTTTAAACTTGGGTTAACTAAATTCACATATCAACAGTATATTATATATTATAATTAACTTTCAAATCAAATTAGTGTAGAACTTTACATTCTTTCCCACCTAAATTGCCTAATGTCCTCATTAGACACATCAAATCTCATAGTCCAAATCTAGATCAGTCAAAGTATATGGTTAGTGAGTGCTTTGATATCATTTATTAAGTCCTAAGTTTGATTGGCTCAAAGACAATTGTTACGTCTGAATCACATAGATTTAAAAGATTAACTAGAGTTGTTTAAGTAGTCAATTTTAATGTCTTGTATATCACAATCTAACTTTCAAATCTAGCTGATATGGACTTTACAGGGGGTGATGTTTTATATATCATAATCAATTTTTAAATATAACTAATGTGAACTTTATTAGGGGTGGATGGTGAAAATGGAGGTAGACTACTGATCATAGTAGTAATAGTGGGTGATATTGGCAGAGGATGTGAGTGATGGTAATAAGTGATCATATGGTTGTCAATGATTGTGGATAATGATGGTTGATAATAGGTGTGGGTGGTGGATGCAAAAATAATAAAGGTGGTGATGGAATGAAAATGGGTGGCGGAGATGAAAGGTGGATGGTGGGAATGGAGGTACTGGATGGTAATGATAAGTAATGGTGGTGGTTAATGATTAAGAGGAGTAGTGATTAATAATAAGTTTGGATAATGGATGGAGTAACATACACCAAAGTATGGAAGGAAACTGGGTGTTAAGAGTAAATGGTGGGTAGGAGGTGAAGAAAATTGTTGATGAGCGGAAGTAGATAATAATAGTGGTGATTATCGTAATTTGCTATAACAAGTTTTAATATATTCAAAATTGTCACTATGTAATGGAAATATATAATTTTTTTTTGTTATTTTTTGGACTTTTGGAAATAAGAATTCTATTTTTTAAGAAGTGAAAATAGTAAAAGTCATCAAAAACAAAAAATCCTAAAGTTTTCAAAACTTTACCACAAGAATATTTTGTTAATTAAACATTTAATAATAGAATTTAAAATGAGATATTTTTAAATTATTTATAAAATATTTAATATTTATGAGACAAGTATTATTTTTATTATACACAATTATTTAATATTAATAAAATTTTAATGAGTTAAAATTTATTATTATGCTTTTATCATAAAACATTTTGTTAACTACAATTTTAATAATAAAATTTAATATGTGATATTTTTTTTTATTTTTTGTCATATAAAATTATTCAGTATAATATATTGAATATACATGTTATTGTTTTGTGAATATCCTATCTTGTTTCGCTACATCAAACACAAAAATGGATCTATTCGTTTTCGTACAATTTCATTTTTATATTTTCTCTTTTCTCATGGTTGCTATTGATTTAATTATTGGAGTGTCAAACTCTGTTTGTAGATTTTGGTAATTAGTCTCCACCCGATCCCAAAGACGTATTTACTAACTTCAACTCTTTTAGGGCTGTTTGATTCAAACTGGATAAAGAGAAATAAAGGAAAAGGAAATGAATAGTCCATTCATATTCAATCTATTTGGTTTAAACAGAGAGAGAAAATCAAGTATTATTATTAAAATAATTCTCTCCCCCGTTCTTTGCCCCTCTCTCATCTTTTTCTTTCATGTCTTTCTATATTCTCTTTTATCTTTCTTTTCTTTCCCGTTTTCTCTTTCATGTCTCTTCACTTTTATTCTATAAATATTGATATCCAATAATCATATTAAAAATTATTTAAAAAAATATTTAAATAATAATTAAAAGTAGTAAATATAATTAATAATTTTAGACAAAATTAGTTAAATATAAATTATTTTCATTAAAAAATAAAAAAATAAAAAAAGAAGAATTTAACTATTTTTTTATTTTTTAAATATAAGATACATTTAATTATTAATTTTTATCAATAGAGATGTGATGATTCTTATCATAAAAATATTATAATAATAAATAATTATTATATGACCTGACTTTAAAAATGAAATTTATATATATAGTGATATTTTTCAATAAAAGAAAATAGTTTATTTTTATATAAAAAATAAAAAAAATATTTTCTTTTACATTGCCTAAACAACAAAACAATCAATTTATTTTTTAAAAATATATTTTCTTTAAAAAAGTATTTTTCACAAAATTTGATTTTCGGTCAAACATACAAACTCTTGTTAAATGTTCTTTCCCCTTTTCAGACAAGACGGCCCAACGGACAACTACAAAAGGCTTCAGTGTAATTGGGCCTAACAAATGGACTTACAAAATTTGGTTCAGCCAGCTCCTAAGTTTGGGCTCCATATGAAGCCCAAAATATTGTGGTTTCGTTGACGGCGATAGCTAGTACTCTTCCGGTGTATTACTCCAAACATATCAACGCGCTCACTTCTCTTGCTGTCTTCCTTCAGTCCTTAGTAGTAGGCTACAAGGCTAGCAGCCATTCTGTTTCCCTGTTCAAACACCTCCACACCCCATCTGCTAAAAAACTCCAAACCCTAGCTCGCTCACGTCTCTACAACAATGAACTGCGCGAGTAAATCTCTTTCTTTTCTATTTTCTGCTTATTAATGCTGCATATTTGGTTAGTTCTGATTCTCTTCTGATCTGTTTTTGCTGTTGTTCTTCACAGTCTCCGGCGAGGTGCCGGAAGAGCCTGTGGTATCCGTTAAGTCTGGGTTGCTATTCGAGAAGCGGTTGGTTGAGAGACATATAGCGGTACCCCTTCTCTCTAGGGCTATTACTTGAATTCTAACTACTCTCTGTTTAATTTGCTAAAATGGGGTTTTAATTGGGTGAAATTCTTTATTTTAAAGTCCTTCAATAGTTCAGTAATAAATTTGAGGAATTTGTCAAGTAGAACTCGGTTTGTATTGCCTTCGGGGATTTGACACTTGTTGTCAGGCGTTTAGCTAATATTAGAAGATCTGTTGTTCCTTCGATGTTGTGTCCTTTGTTTAGATTGTGTGTGTTTATACTACCCATAGTTCAATTTGATAAAAAGGGTCTTGTGGATATTACGTCCGCAGTCAACCTTGTAAACTAGACTGTCTTTCGTAGACCCTCTTAGTAGTATAAATGGGGAATATAGCAGCAAGTAAAAATCTGTACTTGTTTGTAGAGATCCTGTAGTTATTGGTTTATTTGAGACTTATGCTTGGCGTCTATTTAAAACTCTGTTTTACTACGGTCATTTGTTTGTTTCCTTTGTTTGAGTTTGGTCTTCTTGGAAGCTAGTTTTTCTTATGGAAAATGATCGTTCTTTTGAATTTTGACAACATTTCTGAGATAGATAAAGGTTTCATTTTTTTATTTTTTTCCAATTGTCGTCTTGTTAAAGTTCCAATACTTGTTATTATCTTATGATGCTTTATAGGATTATGGGAAGTGCCCAGTTACTGGAGAACCACTCACTATGGATGACATTGTTCCAGTCAAGACAGGCAAGGTATGATTGTAATCGTATTCATAATGACTTTTCATAATGAGGGTGGTACTTGCTAGTAGACTAAGCCACCTGAGCTAGTTGTTAGCTTTTGCTATTTAAGACTATACATGCAATATATTGAATATATTTGGATAATTTGTGATGCAGATAGTGAAGCCCAGACCTGTTCAGGCAGCAAGCATTCCTGGCATGCTTGGAATGTTCCAAAATGTATTTTCTTTTGGCCTATTAAATGCTTTTTACAATTTTTCGTATAGTTTAGCTTTTTAGGGGAACTTAAGAAGGGGTTTGGGTGACAAGCATATCAGATCTATGTACAAAATTAAATGAAACTTACTATTGAGCTAACTAATACTATGATTGGCTGAAGATTTCTGACTTTAATATGACTAGAGTTGCTGAATCCTGGCTTAAGAGCTAGGGAGACTTGGAAAGGGTCATTAGCTGGCTCTCAACCCAATGGGTGCTTCTGTTTGAGTTTCTAATTGTCTAAGGAAGAAATTGGTCTACCATTAGCCTTAAGCACATGTCTATAACCTGTATAATATTGGACTAAAGAGCTGATTATGAAACACTACAAGTCTGCACTATTGCTGAATTAATCATTTCCTCCCCTGTTACTCTATATACAACATGGAATGTGTGGACTGGTAAGAATTTATTTTTGAAGACTGCACTCTTCTGAGTGTATTTTCTCATTTCAGTAAGCTCATCGGGCTTATATATATATATATATATATATATATATTGTTGTGATATTGTGGTTTATGCTTTACAGCTTTACCAGTATATCTTTAGAAATAACTTAGACTTTGTAGTGTTCTCCTTATGGTTATTTGGTTTGTCTAAATTATAGGAATGGGACGGATTGATGTTATCTAATTTTGCATTAGAGCAACAATTACACACAGCAAGGCAAGAGCTAAGTCATGCTCTATATCAGGTAAGAGCAACAATAAGACCCCTAAAATTCTTGTCTTCTTTCAGTTAAGGGTTTTGTAGAAGTTAATAGCCTAAAAGAAGTTAGCTTTGTTGTTGCAATCTAGTGCTAGTCTTTATTTTCAGTGTATAAGTGATTTCTGGGCACAATTTTTTTTTCCTTTTAAATTAACAGTTTTGCCAGCTTAACCTTAGGTGCCAGGAATGTCTTATAGTCAAAATTAAGTTTCTTGTCAGCAGCTAAAAGAAAAAAAAAAGGTCTCATGGGCTTCAACTTCCACCCTTAACTTCTTAGTTCAATTGTGGATTGCTAAATCTTTTGTCTGTTTATTTTGTCTCTGTACGTTATCATTTATTTGACATAAAAATATTGCTGGAGATTTATCATTGTTTCTTTCAGACTGGTAGTTCATATTTTGGGAGCTAGCACTTTTATAGTAGTCTATGAAATTTGTAAGTGGAAAGCGAAAATTTTGCATTTCAAAGAACCCTTTCTGTCTTTTATAAAAAATTTCAAAATTTTTTTTCCTCCCGTTGGGAGAAGTTGTGATTTATTAAAATATCAATATCCCATTACTTCAGGATAATTTTCATTTCTTTTGCTTGATAATTAGTTATATTTGTTCATTTTGTCAGAAAGATAATTATTTATTCTTCATTTTACCTTACCCCTGTCCAGATATTGAATTTAAAATGTTGTTAAAACTAATCTCTATTGAATGTTGCACTTCCATACCTGTACTCATACAATTTATTTTTAATTTATAGCATGATGCCGCTTGTCGAGTGATTGCTAGACTAAAAAAGGAAAGAGATGAAGCAAGGTCACTACTCGCACAGGCAGAAAGGCAGATTTCCTTTTCTGCGCCAAATGCTATTACAAATGCTTCTGGCCTGAGCAATGGAAAAAGAGGTTTGTATTTGATTTTTGTGAGAATTTTCTATTGTCCATTTTCAATTTTCTTCTTGTTTTTTGGTCGAGTCTGTAACAACATTATAAAAAAATGGCCGGTTGCCCCATTATTGGAGGAAAACAGAAGCTTGTGTCACAAGCTTTGATTTGATGCTATCTTAAGGGTTTCCATTCCTCAGGTCTGATTTTGTTTTCTCAACTTTTTAATCAGCTCATTGGTTTTTTTTTTTTTTTTTTAAAATTGTAGCTGCTGAGGATGAGGAGCTTGCACCTGGTGGGAAGAAGATACGTCCTGGCATAACTTCTACAGTAATTTCTGAGTTAACTGACTGTAATGCAGCTCTTTCGCAGCAAAGGAAAAAGCGGCAGGTATTTTTTGTGATTCTTTGGAAATACATTGAGCAATGCAGTGCCATTCTTCCTCATTTGTCAGTTGTCATAAAATTTTCATCGTATCTGATCTCACCCTTGCTCAAAGCTTTTTGACTTTTCTGATGACATACTACTGTACTTTTTGAGTTTACATCTGCAATTCAAGTAGTTTTTTTTCAACATTAGCACATATGTATGCTTGACTTTGGTTTCTTTCAGATTCCTTCTACCTTGGCTCCAATTGATGCTCTGGAGAGATATACCCAGATATCTAGTCACCCATTTCACAAAACAAGCAAACCAGGCATTGTATCTGTTGATATCCTTTATCCAAAGGTATAGCATTCAATCTCTGTGAATCAAAAGTTTGCAAAAAACCTTTAAAAAGGCTGTGAAGTGCTTGGCATGTGATAATTATTTTAGTCAAGAAAGAGTTTGGAAACATCTTTATACAAAGTTAATGTGCAATCTTTAGGGTTGAAAGTGATAAGGTATACAATATAAACCTTTCTAGATAACATCCTAAGCACTAATTGGTGCTGATTATTGACCAGCTGATTTCATGGTTGACAGGATATGATTGCAACTGGAGGGGTTGATACGAATGCTGTAATTTTTGACCGACCATCAGGACAGATATTATCCACACTCAGCGGTCACTCAAAAAAGGTTTTATTTTTATATCAGTTGTTAGATGTAGTTTTCTGCAAAATATTTAAGCTGTTTGGACATATTTTTTGTAGGTCACCAGCATAAAGTTTGTGGGTCAGGGCGATTTGTTCTTAACTGGATCAGCGGACAAGGTAAAATGTTATTGATTTTTTTCTTCATAGGTATATAATAGTAGCTGCTTTGAATGGTTCTGTTCCCCCTCCACCCTATAGTGCAAACATAATTGGGTGAATAACACCCTTATATTTTCTTTGCTTGGATAAATCAAGAATTCATCTCTTCTGTGTGGCTTAAACAGCCATATTGATCCATGTGTGGAGACTGTTTGCTCCACACACAACTTTTGGCACCAAAAAAAAAAAAAGGCCTCTGTAAAGTTGTGTGACCTCAGAAGTTACTCTAGCTATTTTGTACTGTGACAAATTTGCAATTTATGTCTTTTTGGCATTCTATTCTCACCTTGATTGTCATTTTCAATTGCTTAATTGGTTGGTCATATGACTTAAAAAGTGAAGCAAAAAACACCTAGAAAGATACAGAATCGACTGGAACTTGAAGATGTGATTGTTTATTATCACAGCCTTATCCAGTTTTTGGTTAGATTTAGAGGTTTTGCACATGTGCTCCTATATGGTTTTTTTCATATATATATATATATATGTGCACACACAATATCTGAAATCAACTGGTTAAATAGAAGCATAAGCATTGGAGTGCAAAATTATCATTCTTTCATGACAAGTTTGATGTTTCCATCTTGCATTTTTCCAGTGGTGAATGTTTGTCACTTGATGTTGCAGACAGTTCGGTTGTGGCAAGGGTCAGATGATGGTAACTATAACTGCAGGCACATCTTGAAGGATCATACTGCTGAGGTAAACAAATTTCAAGTTACTAAATTACTTTCCATGAGTAGTTACTGTTTGGCTGTAACAATCCTCTCTTTTCTGTTCTGGAGTTGTCCAATTCTTTTGTAGAAATGTGTAGCTATATTTTTGTTATTATCTTATTTACCTGAAGATTTAAATATTTAACATTTTCCAAAGTTTGGTTTTGCATAACTGAATATAACTAAGTAATTAAGGCACCTCTATTATATATATATTGTACCGACTCTACATTTTTGCATAGATGCTGCTTTCCTAGGCACTACTTTGTTGTTAGTTTCAATAATTTAATATTCTAATCTTCATTACGTTATTTTGGCTTTAAAGTACTTGTGTGACATGCTGGATTGTTGGGATTAGCTGTAACCCACCTACATAGAGATTTGGAAATGTATTTTACTATGTATCTACATTTTAGCATTCAGTGGACGGTATGGAGTAAAAACACTTTTGCTATGCATATATATATATATATATATCTGGTTATACCCAAATTCGAGGGTTGCAAAGGACCTCCAGTTTATGTTACACTTTTTACCTTTTTAGTTACCTTGGATAAGTTACCTTGTAGCATCTAATGGACTCAATGGAGGAAAACAATCCTTCTAACCAAAAAATTATGTGTTTATGTGGGCCCTATGGTCTATGTTTTCCCTTTTAGTGACTCTGCAGGTAGCATTGTTGTTGTTGTTGCTAGTTCTGGTGTCAGTTTTCTCAGGTTTTTTGTGCATTCTCAAGTTTAAACATGATCAGGCTCTTGTGAACATGCCACTTTTCCACTAAAATCCAATATCCTGTCCCCCATTGGTCATTTGCTTTTGGTTGTATAGAGGATGTTTTATACTTTATAAAACATTCTGTAAGATCACTTGCAGATATTTGAGGGCATATGCTTTTTAATCAGTTATTCTTTATTAAAAAAAAAATATAAAAAATTGCTGCATAGCATAGAATTTATCCTCCAACCTTCAATCAGTATTTCATAACATTGGTCTACTTTTCTTATGATTTCTGTGC
>JANHAO010003924.1:0-25265 GCA_026873985.1 Saraca asoca | reverse complement strand
GGCAATTTGAAAACATCATGCTTTTTTTTTTCACATTTGATCATTTAGCGACCGAAAATTTCGGTCGCAAAATTTTTTTTTCACATTTGACTTTAGCGACCGAAATTTCGGTTGCAAAGAACTCTTCTCAGCGACCAAAACCCAAGCGTTTAGCGACCGAAATTTTTGGTCTCTATTTCGGTCGCTAAATACCGCGACTACCCAATTTCGGTCGCTGATTGTTCTGCGACTGGGTGTTTAGCCACTCTTTTTTTCGGTCTCTGTTCGGTCGCTAAATCGATCTGCCACCGAAATTTATTTTTTAGCGACCGAAATTTTCGGTGGTTAAACTGTTTTTTTTTTGTAGTGGGTGTTCTTGTAAATATAAGAAAAATTATAATGTCGATTCTTATTAAATAACTAACGTTTAAACTTAATATCACATTTAACGTCAGTTTGAGTTAAAAGATCCGAAATGCCTTTAGAATTATTTAATTTATATTATTTTAGTTTAAACCATGTTTAAAATCTATGGCTCCTCAACTGTTAATGGTTTTTTATTAATTTATTGATTAAATTCTTATTCAATTATACTTCAAAAAACTTTTTATAATATATAGTCAAATAAGTTTTTTAATTTATCTATTGAAGTTTTAATCAAATTATTTTATGTACAATTAATTTTTTATTTTTTAAGATTACGGAATCGTAAAATTCCCTAATGATCATTAATTTCTTTCATTTTACTAAGATTGTGGAATAGTCAAAATAATTTAAAATAAATTCAATATGTACATACCCTGATATATGAAGAGACTTAAATTTGACATCGATTTCTTTAAGAATCAACACGAATGAACAAAAATAATTAAAAAAATATAGGTAAATGAAAGATCGTAGATTAGATGATTTATATTAGAAACCAATGTGTGTGTGTGTGTGTCTATATATATATATATATATATATATAATATTAAAGGTTGGTTCTAACATAATAACTAACATTTAAAGTCTCCATACAATATAAAAGACCAATATGCCCCTTTAACTCTAATTCTACTCTAACTTGCTCTTAATGTTTATTTATTTTTCCTTTTTCATTCGCTTTTATTACTTAGTTTCATTCTATTTAAGCTTACTCATAAGGTTTATAGTTTATTTCTTTCTCTCTCTCTCTCTCTCTCTCTCTCTCTCTCTCTACTTAGTTTGTGTATAAATGATTAACTTCTTTTTTCTTTTTTCCTTTAAACAGGGCATATGCATGTATCCTTTGAATAAGAGGACAATACGTTCACTTGATATGTGTATTGTCTTGTAGACTGCCTTTAATGTATATGTTGTCTTATTGCTTGCATTGCTACTAGCTTCAATAATAATGTTGTTTTGTTACAAGCAATCCTAGTAATTTCAACAATAATATTGTTGTCTGGTTGCAAGCAATGTTATAGCAGCTTCAACAATAATGTTTAATTTGTCTCAAGCAATGGTATAGTAGCTTCAACAATAATGTTGTTTTGTTGCAAGTAACATTATTGTTGAAGCTACTGTAGCATTACTTGCAACAAGTATTGTTGAAGCTGCTATACATTACTTGCATCAAGACACATATACAACGATATTGTCTTGTTGCAAGCAATTCTAGTAGCTTTAACAATAATGTTACTTGTTCTTTCCATATGGTCCCAATGCTCTTTTGATATTTCTATAAAATAATAACTTGAAACAAGTTTCTGTATGTTATTAAAAAAAATTAATAGAAATGACATCATTTGTTTAACAAAAATCGATGTCTTTAACATAATCTGAAAAATTGCCGCTACTAGTAGGTTTATATAAAAATGTAGCTTGCAGCAAATTTTTGTATTTTTTTCTAAAAAAATTAGTAGAAAAAATGTTGATTTTTAACACAAACCGACATCTTTAATACAATCAGAAGAAATTTTTGAAGTAATTAAATATTATTTAATGTGCAAAATAATTCAATTATTAAAATAATATTTAATGAACAAAATAATTCAAGTTTTTACAAATTATTTAATTAACAAAATTTTTCAAAAAATAATTAGTGTTGGACAAATTATTTGTGAAAATGTAATAATATATTATTATCCAAAAAATAAAATAAAAAAATTAATTAAAAATTTAACTTGGATTGTCTCATAAATACATTAAAAATTAATACGTCGATTATCATAAAATATTGATGTATAAGCAAAATGAAAAAAAAAAAAAGAAAAATACAGGTTTCTATAGTTTTTTAAAAAATTAATAGAAATGTTATTAGTTTTTTTGACACAAACTGGTGTATTTAACATAATCCTAAGCTATTTTGAAATAATTAAATACTATTTAATGTGCAACATAATTCAATTATTGAAATATTATTTAATGGACCAATTAATTTAAATATTTAAATATTATTTAATTGATAAATTTTTTTTAAAAAATAATTAGCTTTGGGCAAATTATTTGTGAAAATGTATTATTATCTAAAAAATAAAATAAAAAATTAATTCAAAAAGATTCAACTTGGGCTATTTTAACCCAGGAATAATATGAAATGATGGTGGTGTTTTTGTTTATAGGATAAAACTTAATACATTAGTTGTCATAGAAAACTGATATCTTAAGTTTATGCATTAGTGTATTGTGAAAATCGATGTAAATGCATGAGAATAGACATTGGCTTCTTATTACTAACCGATGCCTAAAGTTTAGGCTTTTACATGAACATGCTAGTTCTTCACACTCCTCTTATTTGTTTTTCCCAATCTAAAACATACAAAATCATTCTTAAAACTTTTCTGTATTTTTCTTCATTGTCTTTAATCATTGGATTTCAGGTCCATCTTTGATCGAGGTAGGAAACTTAATTTTTCTTACATTATATTCGTTTCTTCCTTGCTAAGTCATACCAATGTTTTTTATATTTTTTTGGCTTTGTGCTTTGCTAATGATTTGTATTTTAGGGTTTAATTTTTTTTCTCTTTTGTTTCTTAGTTTGTTTATCAAAACTGATTCTAGTTAGGGTTTAGTTTTTTGTTGTTTCTTGATGTATATTGTTTGGTTATGCATGCCCTGTTTTGTATCACTTAGTAGAGTGCTTAGAAATATGTTTAAGATTTTCCCTATAACTTATATAGTAAAAATTGAAACTTGGAAGGTCATGATTTCCCATTCAAAATCATCAAATGCAATCCAAAAAATTTGTAACTTAGAACGTAATCTACATAGTATGTAACCTTGGAACGTTTACTCCATTTATGCATAAACATTCAAAATTTTTATTAATAACCAAAACTTGTAACATAATCTACATAGAAACAAAATTGACATAATAGTTTTGTGAAATTAAATTATTTTTCTTTGTTTAAAAAAAAAAAAACTATATGGATCTTTCTTAACATATTGACAAAAGCTCCAAGGGTGCTATTGTTATAAAGGAAATGACTTTTATACATAGTAGAGGAGAGAAGATGAATGTTGGCGTCAATTCTAAGGGTTAGGCAATTGAGGATGGATCATCAAAATGTAAGTTATATTGGAATGTTAGCATGAACCAAAGTACCAATCAATATTAGGCATTGAAAAGAAGTACTGTTGACACCAAAATCTGGTCAACTGGTTTAAGTTCAATGTTACCCCTAACTGCAAGCAGAGTATGACAGAAAATAGTGAAAGAAGACAATAGAAGAGAAGAAGGAACAGCCACATTAGGAGTTTATCGTGGTTTGGCTAAAGCCAAGTTGGCTCCTACGTCTACGTTGTTCTTTGATTATCTAGTAAGGGGATTATTCTTACAGAGTATGAATACAATAGTAGAGTTTTCTCATGGTGAACAGTGTTTTCTCTCAACACTGGTAGAGTTTCTGCATGTATGAACTTCCTTTCCCTTTTACGATGACCTCTCCCTCCTATTTATAGAAAGGGGGAGGGTTACAAGTGTAATTTCATAAACAATAAAATGATTATCTCTATCGATCTGGGCATTTATTGCTTGGCGTTAGGTAACTAATGCTGGACAAATCATTGTCGAACTTCCAGGGAGTTGATGTGTAGGTTTGGAGGCTGAGTTGTCAGTTGGAGACGTGTGCCTTGGATTACTAACTAGGTTCTGTACATGTATCCGTTTCCAGTGGTTGACCTGGAAGTTGAGCGAGCTAGTGGCTCTGGCTAAGTTCACCATCTTTGCTTGGTCGTTCTCTTTGGGGATAGTAGGCCTCTTGCTGAGGGGTTGAAAGCCTTCTCAATGAGTTGTGCTCTCTGCTTGTGGCAATGCGAGATGTCTTCGACTCGCACTCGATGATCTGGGCTCCTCACTCAGTGACCTCGAGCTCCAATTTAGGCCTCCATTTGGCCAGTTGTGCCTCCTATTGGACCTTGGCTGACCCAAAATATGCGTTCAGAAAATGTCCATAACATAAGCCCCCCAACTCTTAACTCGTTTTATGGGCTGGGAGTTACAGCTAATAGTCAAAGTCTTTATTTGTAATTTACAGGATGGCTAAATCTTTATGCTCAGATTGTTGTGTTGTCTTTTTTGTCATTCAGGCTCTCGTTTCCCATGCCTGAGTCCATACCCCTCACTATACTTTAGTTCAGCTACTAACGTGGTGGCCTCGTTATTTCTGGGCCGTTCGATCTGGGACAGCCAAATGTTCCTTGGGTTATTGGATGAACCCGAGTGGGTTTATAAAGGCTTGTGAAGCTCTTCTTGTTTCCTTGTGAGATTGTCTGATTGATGCCTGAGTTAATCCCTTCATGCTCTCAATGGTTTAGCTTCCAGAGAAGTTCTTTGGGACGTGGATAGTCTGTTGTAGAGGTTCTGGAGACATGGATAGTCTGTTGCATACAGCTTCCCTGTATAGCTTCTCTCTTTGGCTTTCGGGAAGTCTTGTACAGATCTTGGATTATTTCTTCATGGTCATTCTGTGAAGTTCAACCTTGCTAGTTGTACTTTCCAATTCATTGTTTCTAGACCAAGGAGAGAAAAATATGGCTTAATTGATTAAAAAGTATACGATCTGCAATTCACTTTCTCTCAAAAGGAATATAAATTGGAAGCATGCTTTTAAATCGTCTTTGCGATTGTGAATATATGCGTCTTTGCAGCTGTGAATATATGCGAGAATATTGTGTGTAATATGATAATTACGAATTACAGTCTAGAAACATAAACGAAAACAAAGCAATAATTAGCAGGATTGACAAACCTTGTGATTACGACTATATAAATCAGTTGTAATTTCTGTTAACCATAAATCAAGGAAAAGAGATTGCACAAAAAATCAAATATTGAAATTAAAATCTTCATTTCAAACTGAGGATAGACTTTGATCAAGGTTCAAAGCAAAACCAAAAAGAAAAAGACCACAAATAGAGTGATGCTACTCTTATACCCTTATACCTACTCTCTCTTTAACTCCTCCTCACATATCTATGAAGCCCAAAATTTTGAGTTCCAAATACATACAAGGTGGAATGAGAGGAAATTAGATGTAAAAGAGTGGTTTTAGATTTATTCGCACAGAAAACAGTGATTCATCATTGAGATGTTAATCATAAACAAGCAATGCCCAGAAAATTCAACTTACATCCAACAGCTTTTGAACAATTCGGGGTCTCTTCTTCAACCTCCGTCAGGGCAGCAGATTCACCATCTTCATGAAATATTCTTCAATCCCTTTCCAAGAAAGTGGCACTGAGAATTTCACCTTTTCTTTGTTTTCAAGATTAATTCTCGGCAACTTCAAGCCATTTTCAGCCCTCAAAGTCAAAGGTGAGTTATTGGGTTTATTCTCTTGAACTTTTTACTTTTTTCATTTCCTCTGGCAATCAAAGCCACCAAGCCTGTTCCCCTTGTCCTTAGATTTCACGGCCTCAATCCGGTCGCCTCTGTCCGTTGCCCTTCTTGCTTCTTTTCATTCTCCTTGGCCGCTTCATTCCTAGAATCGTCACGTTTCAACTTATCCGTCTCAGTTATTAGATCAAACATCCCATCTTCGGTTCTTAGTTTGAGCTTCACCGACACTCCCCTCTCAGCCTCCAATTCCAATTTCCTCTTCCCAGTTGCCGTTGAGTTCTCCAACCTCCCCACCGAAAATCCTTGATTGCTATTGGTTGAAGTGCCAACGGCTGAATCAGGACTAACTTTTATGCCCCTGAAGTACCTCTGATTCCCCAACATCAGTTGCGAAAATTTGAAATTGTACAAAGGCTTCGATCTCTCAACACCAACCACATTAGATACAGAAACTCCCACACTATCTTCACCCACACCCTCCCTCATCATGTTCACCAAAAAACCGGGGACGTACATCAAGAAGAACAGTTACTTCGGCCACGAAAACGAAAAAATATAAGAAAATGCAGAATATATCGTATTATACATGGGATTAGGTGGATGTTTGTGGAGTAACTAGACTCCTTGAGGAATCAGGAGTCCTTGAAGAGTTAAGAAAAATAAAACTTACTGTTCCGATTTGCTTGATCTTCAAGCAGATGGAAGGCAAGATGATATTCGATTAGGTTTAAAAAAGAGTTTCACTTGAATTGATGTGAAATATAGAATTTGATGTTAAATTAAGAAATAAAGAACATACGGTTGAGAAATTTGTTATTCAAGAGTTTAAATTTGATCAACATTGCTATAAAAATTTTTTACTTCATGGCCAATAGGAAAATAGCATATCGCTAAAAATCAATAGCAATCAAGAATTTTAAGAAAATTTTAACAGTTTTTAATGACATAATAATTTGTAGATGAATGATAATGTGAAATTAATTTATACTGATTGGGAATTAAATTTAAAGCCCTTATGGAATGCTACTTCCGTAAACAAGCCGACTCTAACCTTAACAATTTCAAGCTCATTCATTTAAGAAATGAACAAACTTAAGCTTGACCCGTTCAATAAAAGAGCTTGAAATTTTAAGGTTGAGTCATTTAGCTCATTTAACTTATTTGTTCTTTTTCAATAAATAATTAAATTCAATTAATATGTAAATAATCATTATTCATAATCACAAAAGATTCATATCTTCAGTTTATTACATTTCAAAATTTCATTAAAAAATAAGTTATTATTTTATCTTTAGATTCATTTAGTAAATTATTCTACTTAGAAGAAATTAGTTATTAAATATTTAAAAGAGATTACTCAATAAAAAATAAATATAAAAATTATAATTATGGTGTGATATTTAAAATAATTATATGATGTTATATATCTTTATAGCAAGATATTATATATAAAACATAATAGAAATATATATAATTATATTTTTTAAAGGAATTATTTATGAACTAAATGAATTGTGCTTTAAGATTCTCAAACTTGTCTTATTTATTAATTGAGCCTAATTTTATGATCAAACTCATTTGTTTGTCAATTGAACCCAACTGACACAACCCAAAGTAGCCGCTAGCCATCAGATGGTCTACACAAGATGAGCAACCAAAATCAAGCAAGGGCAAAGGTCTAGGCCCAAGTTTAATGACCGTTAGCACTAGGTCGATCAACTAGGGACATGGAATTGGTGACTAGAAAAACTTAAAACAAATTAACCCCTTGACTGTCACAAAACATTTGACTTGAACTAAGGCTTGCACAAACAATGTAATTGCATCAACTGCCAAGCGAGAATTGCACACATGCTAACAGTACGCCAGAGACACGTGACCTTTCATCATTTGTTCAAAATCATGACAATTGGCATGCTCGTCACCTACATATATAATCAATCAGGTATCTCTTCTTCAGATCATCTCTTTTACACTTACAAAAACTCTGCTTAAGAATTGATTTAAGTGTCAAAGTGCACTCGATGGAGCACTTCCATGTATACTTGTCAATCTAGTTAAAGGTAGAGCTATCCGAACCTACCTTTTTTTTATAAATTGACAAGCCAAGCATGATAGTCTTGCACCCATCTTGTTATAATTGAGGCAACCCTAACACCTTTTGTTATTTTTGTCATGGATTATTTATGCTTTTGATAAAGTGAGTTTAATGCAGGTTCCTAGATTAGTAGATCAATATGATACTGTGTGTCATGCCTTCTACAAAATAGGAAAAAGTGAAGGTTTGAAGGGCCTTTTCATGTATTGTTTGCTAACTCTATCCATTATCATTTATATAGTAGGAAATATCTAATGACAAACAAGGCACAACACTATATTCCGTATTTGGAGCTGTATTCAAACATGGATTGCATGATGGCCATTCTTAATATGCCTCTCTATGCCTATCATAGGGGGATTGACTCTAAGGTTAATTGTGTATAGGTCTCAAGGATCATTGTTTTTTGTTTCATATGAATTTTTCAAGAGCATACTTTCTTTAGAAGCACCACATCTAATCACTTTTGAAAGTGTAACATGATGATAAGTTTGCTTAGATAGTTTTCTTCTCACAAGTTTTCTTTTGTGACAGTCAAGAAAGTAGTATGCAGATGTAGGCTTTGCATCCAAGTTCATTTGAATTGTTCAATAGCTCATATCATCCTACTACTTTTTTGGGTTAGGGAAGATAAATGGGATAGAAAAAAACATCAATCTTGCCAAGGTTGAAACCCCACTATGATGATTTCTAGCCTAGATTCACCACTTAAGCTAGCAAGCTTAAGATATAAATATAGACTTGAGAAGTTGCTCTCAAAAGACTTGAATTTTATTGAATTGAATTGTGCCCCAAAATAGAGAGTTACATAGCCTATTTATACTAAGTTTTGAAGAATAAACTATAGAAAAAAAAATAGCTTGCAGCAAGCCAACAATCTTCTACAACTATGGTATGCTATGGTGGGCTAAGAGCCAACTTGCTTCTATAGCTATGGTAAGCTATGGTAGGCTGGGTAACTGGCCTATAGGGCAGGACAGTAAGCAAGCCAACTTGCAGTTGTAGGGCAGCAAGCCAATTTACTTATGTAGGGTAATTCTTGTAAGGTAATTTTGTTTCATTCTCCACTATTTGGAGAAAACTCATCCCCAAGTTGAGCTTGATAAGGTGATAAATCAGTAACATTGAAGGTAGTGGAAACCCTATAATTGCCTGATAACTTGAAATTATAACCATTATCATTAATCTTTTTCTTAACTTGAAATGGTCTGTTTGCCTTAGAAAAGAGTTTGGCATTGGGCTATTTTAGGAATCTTTCTTTTTAGAGGTGAATCCAAACCCAATCTCCTTCCTTAAACATGAGCTTCTTTCTATGCCTATCACTTTGACTTTTGTATCTATTGGTCTGATGCTTTGTCTTTTCTTGAACTTGTTCATGCATCTTTTTTATCTCTTTAGCTCATTCATCAGCATCAGCAATGTAATGTTTGGATGAGATTATTGGTGGAAGGTCTAATGGACTAAGTGGATGAGCTCCATAGACAATTTCGAATGGGCATTTTCCAGTAGCCTTGTTGGAGGAGTTGTTATAAGCATACTCTAACTAGGCAAGTATAAGATCCCATTGTTGAAAGTTTTTTTTCCAACAAAGCTTTGTAGCAAAATTTCCCAAGATTTTGTTTATAGCTTTAGTTTGACCATCAGTTTGGGGATGACTTGTAGAACTAAATTGGAGGTGAGAGCCCATCTTCCATAAAGTCCTCCAAAAATGACTCATAAACTTCACATTTCTATTAGAGGTGATAGTCTTTGGAATCCCATGAAGCCTTACAACTTCTTAAAAGTACAACTCAGCAATGTGTGTGGCATCATTGGTCTTTTGGCAAAGTATGAAGTGAGCCATCCTTGAGAATCGATCAACGACAACCATGATGGAATCATTTTGCCATGGACGTCGAGGTAAGCCAAGGACAAAATCCATGCTAACATCTGTTTATGCTAAGAAGATAGCTGCATAACAATTAAGATCATTCTCTTATTCCCATTGGGGAATTTTATACTTTTTATAAATTTAAATCAATTTAACAACTAAGTTAAATTAGATATAATTGTTAACTTTAATTTCTAAGCAAATGTACAATATGTAGTATGCAATATGCGGTATGAGCAATATGCACAACAGAAGACTTTCTTGAATTAGATTATGCGATTAACAATTAATTTGTCAATTTAATGAATTAGCAGAAAACAAATTTTAGCATTAGATGCACAACCAGAAATAATGCATATAACAAAGTTAATGTAGAAAGTAAAATTATAGAACTTAGAATTATTAAACCAGAATTTGTGCAACAATTAAAATGTAGTAATTAAAGAATTGAGACATAGAGTTTTTTAAGTGGTTCAACTTGAATTGAAACCACAATTTAAGTCTACTGCACTGGATCAATACTTAACCGTATGATTGCTTTTATTAATAAGCATAGGAATTTAACAGGGCTCCTATTGACTAGTTTTACAAGAATTTTACAGGCTCTTGCAATACCTATGATACAAAAATTCTAAATCTCCAGTTAACTATGATCAACCTCATAGATAAGAAGATCTATCAAGGATTCAATGCATCTACTACAAATTACAATCAACCTCACAATTTTAGAAGGATGCAAAGGGAAAATCAACCTTTTCCTTTGTATCCAAATTTCTAACCCTAGAAATCTAAAGAATAAACCAAGATAGAGTTTAGAAATACAATACTATAGAATGGAGATGTAAATATCAATTAGCTATGCAGAAAGTTCTTTTAGATTGCTCAAGAATTGATTCAATCATTCAAACTAGGTGAGGTAGAGAATATTAGGTGAAAGCTCTGGGTTTTTCGTTATTTTGTCGTACGGAGTTATGAAATGTTCTTTGTGAAGAATGAAGGGTTTGGTTTATTTATAATTGAAATAAAAATAACTAATTTTCAATTTTTGAATCAATTTGTGAATCGATTCGAGGCAGTTATAATAAACTTCTAACTAACTAATTCATTTATAAATTGATTTAGATCAAGTGAAAATCCATTACTGAATCGATTGATAAATCGATTCATAAAACTTTCAAACCTTTAGTATGAAAAAATTTCTTCATGAATCAATTCGAGTTCATTTCACAAGTTTTCCATAGTGAATCGATTCACATAGTGAAAAATAATTTTTATAGAAGTTTAACTTAAGAAGGAACATGCAAAAAGTTATTTGAAAACTTTTGATTGAAAACTTATTTTAAGTGATTTATTTTACCTCACTATAAGTTATTTTTAGAAAACATAATTGAGCAATTTGAATAAGATTTCAAATACAAAAGATCCTAAGAAATAAAATAGAAACTTAATACTAATGCTAATCTTTTAAGCAAGCTTTGATCAATTTTGAATCTTGCAAAACAGATAAATACTTAAACACATAGTTAGATTGTGATGTGAACTAAAATTATTTTTCAGCATCAAAACCAAAGAAAAAATGTGTAGCTAGGATAACCTAGGCTAACAACATCTTCCTAAGGTGCGATGGGAGTAGGTAGTGGTAGATACAATCTAGCATTTTGGTTTATGGTTTTGACCAGGTTGCATGTTTGGCATAGTTGGATGTAATGGGCAACATCTCTATCAAGTTTTGCTTAATAGAAAATTTCTTTGATAAGAGGTATAGCCTTGTCTCTCCCAAAATGACCAGCTAAATCTCTATCATGTGATTCTCAAATAATTGCAACTCTCAAAGAACATTTGGGAATGCATAATAAGTTACCTTTGAAGAGAAAACCTTCTTGTTAGTGATAACGTTGGTAGGCTTGGCTAGTGGTGGACTTCTGCATTAAGAAAAAATCAGGATCCTCTTTGTGTAGTTCTTTAATCACTTCAAATCCAATAACCTTGACTTGTATGGAGGAAAGCAGAGTGTGTCGGCGGTTAAGGCATCGACGACATGGTTTTGGGTTCTTGATGCTTAAGAAGAAAAGGGTATGATTGAAGGAACTCACTCCAAGCAGTATCATGTCGATTGATCTTTTGTTGTGAGCTTAAATGCTTTAAAGCTTCATGGCCATAATATAGCAATAATTCCTTTGGAAGGAGATAGTGGCTCCAATGGTCTAAAGCTCATACAATAGCATAGAACTCCTTGTTGTAGGTGGAGTACTTAAACCTTGCATCATTTAATTTTTCATTAAAGTAGGCAATTGGTCATCCTTCTTGGTTTAATACTGTACTAATACCAACATTTGAAGCATCACAATCAACTTCAAACATTAGGTTGAAATCAGGAAGGGCTTGGATAAGAGCTTCAGTGAGCCTTTTCCTTAGTTCTTCAAAATTCTATTGTACTTTATCTGTCTAATGAAATCTATCTTTTTTGATGCTATTAATGATTGGAGTCTCAATGGAACTGAAGTTTCTGATAAGTCTCCAATAAAAAGATGCTAGCCCGTGGAAACTTCTAACATCGTAGATAGAGCAAGGTGTAGGTCAATGGAGGATGGCTTCAATCTTATAGGGATCAACTTGAATTCCCTAGACAGTGATGATATATCCCAAAAATGTCACCTTAGAGGTTAGAAAAAAGCATTTCTTAAGGTTAGCATATAGTTTTTGTTCTTTTAGGACTTCAAAAATTTGACGAAGATGGTTTACATGCTCTTACTTGTTTTTGCTATATATTAGGATGTCATCAAAGTAAACCACAACAAACTTCCCAATGAAAGGTCAAAATACCTAATTTATGAGGTGCATGAATGTGCTAGGAGCATTGGATAATCCAAAGGGCATAATAGTCCATTCATACAAGCTGTCTTGGGCCTTGAATGAAGTCTTCCATTCATCTCCTGGCCATATTTGAATTTGGTGATACCCATTTCTAAGGTCAATTTTTTTTAGAAGATGGTAGCTTTATATGGCTGATCTAACATATTATGAAGTCATGGTATTAGGAATTGATATTTGATGGTGATTTTATTTATTGCTTTACTATCAACACACATTCTCCATGTTCCATCCTTTTTTGGGGACTAACAATACTGGTACCATAGAAAGGCTGACACTTTCTTTGACAAGTCCCTTTTCTAACAATTCCCTTACTTGACATTAAAGTTTTTTATGCTCTTAAGGGTTCATCTTGTAGGCTAGTTTGTTTAGAATAACAGATCCAAGGATGAAGTTAATGGCATGCTGAATATCCCTCATTGGTGGTAATCCAACAGGAACTTCTTTTGGAACAATATCTTGGAATATTTTAAGGAGGCTTATGATTTCTTCAAGAGCATTAGCCTCATCATTTAGTTCTACCAGTAAGAGAAGGCAAAGGTGGTTGGCATCCTTTTGTAGTTCCTTGAGTTGTGTTTTGGTGACCAGGGTGAGAATTTGATCAAGGCACTTCGATTTCTTGATGAGCTCATTTGGTGGCAAAGGGGTCAACGTGACTCTAACTTTATCTTTGGTGAAGGAATAGGTATTTTCAAACCCATTGTGGATGGCTCGACAATCAAACTGCTAGGGTTGCCTTAACAATAAGTGACAAGCATCCATGGGGATGACATCACACCATACCTCATATTGGTATTTCTTCCCAACGAAAAATGACACAAGGCAATGCTTAGTAACCTTCACCTCATTTCCTTTTCTCAGCCACTATAATTTGTAAGGTTAGGGATGGTCCTTTATTGGGAGTCCAAGCTTCTCGACCATGTAGTATGATACTACATTCTTACAACTTCCACTATTAATAATAACATTACATACCTTTCCTGAAGAAGTACACCTAGTGTGAAAAATGCTGTGTTTAAGCCAGTTTTTTTTCTTAAGATGCAGAAGTATAAAGGCTTCTCTATACTACTAAAGATTCTCTAAATCAGTCGAGATAAGTTCTTCATTGGATTTGGGGTGATTCATCTACTCGTTCTCTTCCCTCTTCATTAGATACCTTATGAATTTATTCTTCAACAATGGCCATAACTCTCTTATTTGGGCAATTAGAAGCAATATGACCATACCCTTGACATTTGAAGTTCTTTCATATGCTTGGATTGATAGGACGACTAGTTTTGGCTTCCTTTTCAATCTTCATAGCTTCTTTTGAGGCATTAGGCTTGTGAGTAGCAGGAGTTTTTGGGACTTGAATTCTTAATTGCTTGCAACTTTTTTAGTTCTAAATTGGTTAGCAATATTTTTCCTCACATTCTGCTTCTTAACCTTTAGAGCCAATTGTGCAACGTTGTCAACAATAAAGTATTGTTGAAAAGATATGACATTCATGATTTCTAAATTTAGTCCCCCAAGTTGCATTTGCAGTTGCTTGATTTGAGCTCGAAGTTCTTAAATCTCGATGTCATGAAGGTTAAATTCTCGATGAGTTTGGTGTCTCAAAGGCATTTTCTCTTTCTTCTCCTATTTTTCTTTTTTTTTTCTCTTTTTTTAGATCAAATAGTAAAAAATAAAAAATAGAAAATTTTGAATTTAGAAACTCTAATTAAGGAAAGGGCCTTTTTGGGAAAAAAAAAAAGCTAGAATCATTGGGTCTTTTCTAAAATTTTCAGAAAATAAGGGCCAAATGTAATTTTTCTAAAAAGGGAGAGGTTAATATGTAAATTTCCAAAAAAGAAAAGTGGCTTGGTGAGGTAGGCAATGATGTGGCAGGGGGGATGATATGTGGCAATTTTTTCTTCGCTAAAGGTGATTGTGTGGCAATGGCATGGTTAACAATGTGGCAGATTGCATGGTAGGAAGGGACACATGGTAGAATATGGTTGGAAAGTGGAAGTTGTTGTGTCATTACATGTGGAGGCAGTGTTGACGTGGCATGACACGTGGAGGCAGTGCTAACATGACGTCATCTTCAACCTTTAGGTGCATGTAAGGCATGCTTGAGAGTTACCGGTGCATGGAGGAAGATGCAACCTACACGTTTGGCATGTGAAGGCATGTAATAGCTCTAGTAGTAGTGAAATTTCTAATTCGACTATTTTTGGCCTTCTGAGCATGATGGTAAGGCAGTTTTTCTGGTTTGGGCACTGGAAATGGGTGTTTCAAGGGTGGCAGAGGTGGTTTCCAATGGGGTGGTTATTTTGGTATTTCCGTGATTTTTTCAGAGTGGCAGGGAAGTGGGAACAAGGTACTCTAGTATCGAATGGCTTAGGGAAGGCAAATAGGATAGAAGAAAACATCAATCTTGGCAAGGTTAGAACCCCACTATGATGATTTCTAGCCTAGATTTACCACTTCAGCTGGCAAGCTTAAAATACAAATATAGACTTGAGAAGTTGCTTTCAAAAGACTTGAATTATATTGAACGAAATTATGCTCCAAAACAAGGAGGTACATAGCCTATTTATACTAAGTTTTGAGAAATAAAGTATAGAGAAAAAAAAAGCTTGTACCAGGCTAACTTGCTTTTGTAGCTATGGTGGGCTATGATGGGTTGGGCAACTAGTCTATAGGGCAGGGCAATCAGCAAGCCAACTTGTAGTTGCAAGGTAACAAGCCGACTTGCTTTTGCAAGGTAATTTTGCTTTATTTTCACTCTCATTTTTTTATACTAAGTAGCTAAATATTTTTTGTTGGGGTGTTTTTTATAGTGAGGAATCTAGAATTGAAATATACAATTCAACTAATAGGCCAAAGAAAGATACAGATAGATTTCATCTTTAAAATGAATTTTTAGAAGCATTATTTAGTGCTCAAGAAAGGTTTAAAGAAGAACCAAAGAGAATTCATTTAGTGAGAAGAGAACCGAATGGTAAACTTATTGAGAAACTTGTAGAAGGTACCATAACAAATTAAACGACTGTCGTTGTAATACCTGAAGTGCAACACTTTAATAAATAAATTAAGTTAGTAGTAAATTTGTAAAATCATGTGTCAAATGTCTATAAATTATAGTTTAACATAAAATCTTTTTTATGAGAAATAATGTAAGTAAGTGTGTTATAGATAATGTTTTGATTTTTCTTTTTAGGGGCTGAAAGTTAATTTTCCCTTTTTCTTTTTTTTTTCCTTTTCTTTTCACCCTTTCTTTGTTTTTTCTTTTTCTTTTTTCTGGCAAAATCCTTTTTCTCTCTCCTTGACCTCCCACTGTAATAGCTTCGATCTCTCTCTCTAATTTCTATCTTTTTTTCTCTATAGATCACTGCTCAGTTCGTCTTCTTTAATGGCTACCATTGCTTCTTCCTGTGCAAGCTCTGTTTCCATTTTGTGTCTCTGGTTAGCAAGTGAGTCTACTATTCTTCTTCTTCTTCTTCCCTCCCACTGATCGACCTCTGAATCACATCGAGCTAGTTCTACATTCCTCACACTGCTTTGCTTTGCTTATTCTCCTTTGTTCCTACCTTTTGGATTGCTCAAGGTTGCCTCTCGATCGATTCTTTCCTTCTCTAATCAGTCAATATGTTCTGCCCTTTCTGGCTGTTGCTCTATTTTAGCTTTTCTAACCACAGCCACTTTTTCTCTAGTCGAGTTGTGCTTGTTCTCTTAGGTTGCTATTGAGCTCTTCCTCTTTTGGTCCTATCTTTTTTGGCTATAGTTTCTGCTTGCTCCAAGTTGTCTTTATTCCTCCTCTACAATAGCTCTGGCCATCTCTCACTCAACTTTAATTAGGTGGCTTGGTTAGCCGGTGCTATTCCCTCACCCTTAGATGGCTTCCTTGCTCATTGAAACAGTTGCTATCATGTTGCTTGGCCAGCCACCAAAGCTACTCCATTTGCCCAAGACAGCTTTGCCATCCACACCCTCTAATGACTGGTGGTGTTGTTTCTCTTTTCCGGTACTCATCCAGCAATATTGGCCAAAACCTTAACATTTTTTTAAATCATGAGTAAGTATTACTCCTTATCAATTTGAATTTTTCTTTTCATATATTAATTGGAACCCAAATGATTAGAATGTATCATTTCAAATTAAAAGCTGATTTTAGAAAATATTCGATGAATTTTTGGTTATTAGGTTTTGAGGTTTTAGTTGTGATCTGAAAAGAAAAAAATAGTTGGAAGTTATCTTGCTATTCTAAGGTGAGTGGATGATTCATCCCTTTTTTTTTTTTTTACAAAAAAAGTAGGTATTACAAAAGTATGGTTTTGAGATAGTTGAGTTGTGTTTACACGATATGGAAATTTTGAAATTGATGAATTTCTATGATTGCTTATATTTGAAATTTTGTGTCTTCGATATGATAAATTATAATTGTGTGATTTTGGTATTAAAGGATTAACTTGAAAGATTAGTACTATTGTATTATATGTAAACCAATTTGTTCCATATGATCAATTTAAATTACATCGAACCTGGTGAAAATATAATGGAAATGACAAATAATGAAATGTTGTTTTGATATTAGTTTGTATAGTATTTATCCTTTTTATGGACCCTTTAGGAATTTCTTTGGGAAAAATCCTCAAGTGCACTTGTGAATAGAATTATATCTGTTAAAGAAATAAAGGGAGAATATTTGATGGAGGAATATGGTGACCAAAGGTGATTGATATCTGTTAAGTAAGGTTGCCTTTAGGAATTACCTATTAAATTCTAACTATATATGGAAATCTTGAATTTTTTTTTAGATACACGTATATTTGCGGAGTAAGAAAAATTTTAGTAATTTCTTTCCTGCATAGTTTGGTGATTATTCTAAAAAAATGTTATACTTGTTCCTTATTTTGACTTGGTGACTAGTATACTTATCAAGTTTTGTTTTTCTTAATGAACTGAAGTTTTGAGATTTGCTAAGATGTTTAATATTTGATGTTTATATCTATGTATATGTACATTTTACTACTTTATATTTGAACATGACTTGTAAACTAATCATTGATTTCCTGGGGATTATTTGCTTACTGTGTTTCTAAGAAACTCACTCCATTTTCTTTTCTATTTTCAAAGCATGAGGCCACTCTCGTTATTCACCCACATCTTTTTGGACCTGAGTCTGCTCCTTAATTGGGTAGGCTTCTTTTGTGGATCATGAAGGCATATTGATGGAGGTATCTTGGCAGTTGGTATAGTTGAGTTGTCATGTATTTATGTTTGGCTGCCACTTAGTAGTTGCAGTACATTGTGATGTTTGCGCTATTGTAGTATTTTGTTTAGCTGTATTGGTTGTGAGTAGGGCATATAGCCCTCAGCTGTTGTATTAGCCTTGTGCCCAAGGTCTGGAAAACAAGGGAAACTCTTCTGGATTTTTGTTAGAAATTTGATAAGCTATTTTGATAAATATGTTTGTGTTGTTTAAATTTATTCTCATTTCCTACATGTTTTATACTTGTCTAGTCACTTTCCACATAGGAGGTATGTATCATCAAGAATTTTAATGCATTGTTAGGCTTATAGAGAGTTACCTATCGATGACCTTCTATGCCGGTCACGTGCCATAGATCAAGGCATGACAAAGTTAGTATCAGAGCATGGTCTATAGTCCAAGTGCATGATTAGAGGTTTCTAACTGCCAAATTGGGATAGACATACTAAGTTCGTGTTAATATGCTCAGGACCATGAAACATAAATAAGTATATGTTGATGCCTACTCCATAAAATATGTTGAAAATCTCCACAATTCCTAAATCTTTTATTTCTACTTATATACATATCTGAATATTACTTAAACCAATCCTTATACTTGATAATAGGGAGATACCAGCTAAGACTAGATCTCTGGCTCATATTGGATGCCGAATTGAAAAAGTGTCTAAGAGAGCTTCACATAAACCATTTTCTTCACCATCACCACCTCAAGGTAGAGGTAGAGTTAAAGGCCAAAGCTGTGTTAGGGGTTAAGGCAGGGTTGCACATGCAGAAGTGCAACTAAAGACTTTTCAACTTGAGACAGATGCTCTTTCTACTTTTAGAGTTTTAGCTAGCCCTTCTACTTCAAATGCCTTAGCATGGGCAAGAAATTTATAAAGAGCTATAAATGAGTTTGTTGATGAACTGACCTAACAAAGACTTCAAAAACAACGATAGGAAAGGTCAAAAACACAAATACCACCACCCCATCCACCTCTTACAAGGCTAACATGTATAAACCTTAGAAACTACCTCCAAGAGTTTCAAAAGCTCAACCTACCTTGTTATTCAGGTATTGGGCCTTCGGTGGATCCTCTCCTATTTTTGGATCAAATTAAGCAGTTGTAACAAGTCCTTGAGGGCTTAGAGGATGTTGCTATGATGTTGGTTGGGTTCTAGTGAGACAGATCCATTGTGGCTTGGTATCGAGACTGGGAGAGTCATAGATCAATAGGGGAAAGAGCAAACACTTGGGAAATATTTCATACAGCTTTCTTACAACAATTCTTTCCTAAAGGGCATGATATGCTAAATTGTAAGGGTTTAACAATTTAAGACAAAAAAGGTTAATAGCCTCTGAGTATGATGCCCACTTTCTTCATTTATCTTAGTTTACAAGGCATATAATCCCTATGGAGAAAGACAACGCCGAGAAATTTGTTGATGGCCTCAATGACAATTACTTCAATATTATCTAGGTTTCTAAGGACACTACATATAAGCAAGTTTACAACTGAGCCATAGAATCAGAAGTGAGGTTTATGGAAAGTAAGAAAGAAAGAGAGGCTCAAGGTAGTGCATGAAAAAAAGTCAAGATATGAGAGTACCAATAAAGATTCTAGATAACTATCATCTTCGACTTCCAGTGCACCTCCTTCATGGAGTTTCCCCCATGAAACCTGGGTAGAGGTAATTTAAGTAAAAGGCCACTAGGTGTCACTTTTTCGAGTCATCATCCTTCCAGAGGATCTAGCTCCAATTATCCTACTCTGGTTAGACTTAAGGCATTAGGACCGTGTTAGACTTGTGGAAAAATTCATTCGAGGGTTTGTAGATGGGAAACTAGAGCTTACTTTAGATGTGGTCAGATGGGTCATATGGTCAGAGACTATCCTTATTCAATAGCCCTGCATAGTGGCAACACCATGGGTGCATTAAGAAATATTTTGCTCTGATCTATAACATTTGCGAGACCCCCACCATCTGGGTTTGGTGGGAGAGGGGGAGGTAGAGGATCTTTTTTAGAGGTCATGGTAATGGACATGGAGCTACTGTGAGAGTGTATACTTGAAATTGTGTCTTAGATATGACAAATTATAATTGTGTGATTTTGGTATTAAAGGCTTAAACCGAAAGACTAGTACTATTATATTATTTGTAAACCAATTTGTATTGTATGGTCGATTTAAACTATTTTGAACTAGGTGAAAATATAATGGAAATGACAAATAATGAAATGTTGTTTTGATATTGTTTTAGTTGCAAATGAAATTTTGATTAAAGAATGAATTTCTCCTTTGTGGTTTGTATAGTATTTATCCTTTTTATGGATCCTTTGAAAATTTCATTGGGAAAAACCCTCAAGGGCACTTGTGAATAGAATTATATTTGTTGGAGAAATAAGAGGAGAATATTTGATGAAAGAATAAGGTGACCGAAGGCGATTGATATCTATTAGGTAAGGTTACCTTTAGAAATTACCCATTGGATTCTAACTGTATATGGAAATCTTGAATTTTATTTTTTTGGATACATGTATATTTGTGAAGTAAGAAAAATTTTAGTGATTTCTTTGCTACATAGTTTGATGATTATTCTAAAAAAAATGCTATACTTGTTCCTTATTTTAACTTAGTGACTGGTATACTTATCGATTTTGTTTTTCTTAATGAACTGAAGTTTTAAGATTTGGTAAGATGTTTACAATCTAATGTCTATATCTATGTATATGTATGTTTTAATACCTTATATTTGAACATGACTTGTAAACTAATCATTGTTTCTAGGAGGATTATTCACTCACTAGTTTTTAAGAGACTCACTCCATTTTCTTTTATGTTTTCAAAGCTTGAGACCACTCCCGTTGTTCACCCACATCCATCTAGGTCTGAGTCTGCTCCTTGATTGGATAGACTTCTTTTGTGGAGCATGAACGTATATTGACAGTGGTATTTTGGTAGTTGGTATAGTTGAGTCGTTTATATATTTGTGTCTAGTTATTGCCCAGTAGTTGGTGTACACTGTGATGTCTCGGCTGCCGTGGTATTTTTTTTAGCTATACAAGTTTTGAGTAGCCCTCAATTATTGTATTGGCTTAGTGCCTAGGGTCTCAAAAACAGGGGATTTCTATCGGATTTTTATTAGAATTTTGATAAATGTGTTTGTATTGTTTAGATTTGTCCTCATTTTCTACATGTTTTATACTTATCTAGTCGCTCTCCACATTGGAGGCATGTAACATCAAGGATTTTACTATATTTTTAGACTTGTAGAGAGTTATTTATTGGTGACCTTCTACGTAGGTCATATGCCATGGATTAGGGCGTGACAAAATTGATTATATTCAGGCAGATAATCTTCTATAGGAGGTATGACTGGTGTAATTTTCTTTGCTTTTATACTCTTAATTTGTGGCTCACAGATAAATTGAGTTCAAATTTTATTATGTTATGTATTTGTAACGTAGCGCTGCAATCTGATTTCACAGATCTAATGAGTTCGAATTTTAGGATTATTCAATCCTAGAATGTAGTTGATTAGACATTATTTCTATAAGCTTCTTTGCAAGGTCTTGATGCATTTGCCAAGGGTGATTATACTCGGGGCAGATAATCTTCCATAGGAGGTATGACTGGTGTAATTTTCTTTGCTTTTATATTCTTAATTAGTGACTCACAAATCCTTATCTGATTGGACAATGTTTTCCCTGTTTGGTACTTTCAGGATGTTTACCCTCTCCTGATGACGACTTAATTCAATTTATCATTCACTGTTGATTATTCTAGTGCACAGATTGATGTTGGACTGGTAAATATGCAAGTTATATATTAAGTATTGCAATCCCTAGGCTGCCTCTTAGTCACTGATTATTGATTTTTTTTTTCTTCGTCCTCAAGTTAGTTAATTGATTGTATTATTGATTATTCTATTATGGCCAACTGAAGGAAATTAAACTCATGTGGTACTTATAGTTACTCAAGATAATAAGTTTAAAAAAATATCTTAAGCATAGATGCACCTCAAGTTATCTGATATAATGACATTATTCGACTGTTTGGACTTTTTTGTAATTTACAGGGACAATTCTATGGCAGAAAAGCTCGCGAAGCTAATGAAAGGGCTGCTCAGACGATTTTTCAAGCCAAGAAGAAGTTAGTAGTAAATAATGGTTATAGTTTGCCCTCCCTTTTAAATCATATTTCACTTATTGGCTCATTGAATAGTATAACTTTAATTTGACCGTAGAGATGAAGCAGAAGAAGAAAAGAAGGGGATGACATGTCTTTTAACTTGCACCCACATGAGCCAAATGAAGGCCTTCGTCTTCCTAGAGTTCATTTAACCAATCTTTTTGGCATTCGAGGAAAGCAACTAATCCGTCCTAGTTATTTGATGATGGTAAACAAAGGCAATAATATGGCACCTCATGTCTACACATGCATTTATTTATAATGTATGTTATGTACAAATCAATTTGCACTCTTGTATTTCCAGCAATTAATTTCCTTCGAGTCATTGTTTGATTGATGAAGACCCTGAGAAAAGGGCTTGGAGAAACAGATTGGTGAAAACTTCTATACTTTGATCGTTTAAGCTATTTACTTTAAGCTTCGTAGAAACTGATTTCCGTCCTTTGTTAGAGCATTTACTTTAACCTTAACTCTAATTGATAGGAGTTTAAGGATATTGCAATTTTATATCACAGATAACCAAGCAATTGGAGAAGGATTCAATTACGTGGACTGAGGAGGCGAATGGTTTGGCCATAAGGGTCCAAGCTGACATTGTTGATAGAACGAGCTTGAGTATTGCAAAAAGGAATTGATATGAAAATCACTTAAAAGCTGTGGCTTATTGTATGCTTTTAGCTCAATTGCAAATCTGAATTTGCTGTGCAGTAGTTAAAAAATGAGATATACATTAAATACATCCCTTAAGTATTGAAAGGAATTGATGTAAAAAGTAGGGATTATACACAGGTTAGATATTTCTTGATGAATATTACAAAATTTGAAATCAAAGACGTATGTTATGGGTTAGATATTTATGTTAATTTTTCATTTTACTTAATATATTCCTCTACTTTTTTTCACTTTGCATTCTCTCCAGTTTAATCAGATAAAGAAAAGGAACAAAATGGGGGCAATGAGCAGCACGTGATCGCAAACAGGTCATGCTTTATTGTCATGAAACTGAGAATACAGCTGGGCCCCATCGAAATCAGCCCATAGTTTGGAATTTTTCTTAATTTTTTGCACTGCACATTAGAGACAACCTTCTTTTTGCGTATAGATTGTGAACCTCTTTTGACAAAAAAATTATATAGACACCCAATTTAGCTATTATACTCTTAACAAAATCATGCTAATCAGAAATAAAAATAATCAATTTAAATTTAAATTAAATTTTGTAGCTGATACAAAGAATAAAATTAAACATAGGATAAATTACATTATTATCTCCCGAAGTTTGATATAATTACACTTCCATTTCTTTTACTTTTAAAAATATACATTAATCTTTTTTTTTTAAATATACACTTACTTTCCTTTTTCTCTATTTTAAACATACACTTATCTCTCATATTCAAAAAAAAAAGTGGTAAATTTGCTATCTAATTCATGGTATATGATGTGCAACCATGATTATGAAGTTTGAGTTGGAGGCTGGATGGCACTAAACTCTATATGGGGGGAGATTACAAGACTGGCGTAAATGTCATAAATGAGCAATTTTAATGTCCTTGCTTGGGTTTTAATAGCATCAATTTTGTATGGTGCATTGTTGTACATGGGTCTATTTTTACTTTTAGTTGAGAGGGAATTGTAGGCGAATGCACTTGGCACTCGACATAGTCCTTGATGACTCAATGGGAGGAAGTAGGAGATAATCCTTGCTGCAAAGCAACTTTGGCGTGAGTAGGCAAGTAGCATCAGCAGATAGAAATTGACAGCATGGAGCCATTCTTTTGAGGTAGCTTAGTAGTTGTGTTGAGTCCACAACTTGTTTGTATGTAAACTGGCAATTTATGTCTATTTTGTGCCCAGCTAGCTTCTCCTTAGTGTTCCTTAGCTAGTTAGAGGCATGAAAATTTAGTGGCATAATTATTGGGAGTTTAGATAGGCCTCATTTTGTATGTTTCTTATTTTGGATGTTTGCTATAATGATGTCTTGTTCATGAAGGCTTTATGTAATTGAAAATAGGCTTTAGTTTATTGTATATAGATCCTTTATCATATTTATTTAGCTTCAAATTGTGGTTTTGGATTAGTTTTATAAGGTTTAAAATTGTTTGAAATGGAGTTACAAAATTTTATTTTTCATTCTACAGGCTTGTGATTCAACTTGGAATATTTGAACTATTTTCACAATTATGCTAGCAAAAACAGGGAAAGCCTCTCTAGGCCAGTGATTGGACTCAAAATTTTGAACTGTTTTCACAATCATGCTAGCAAGAATAGGGCAAGCATCTCCTTGCCCACAATTGAAATCGATGCTCAAACCCTATTCTCATGATTCTGATCGCATGAATTTATGGATTCACCAAATGTTTACAATTTTATGCGAGTAGAATCAAACTTTGTACTTGTTATTGTGATTTGAATTGAAGTTTTCAAAGTTAAATCTCATAATTTTGATTGCATTTTTTTTATAAAAAATCTAATTGAGAATTCTAGCTAGGCTCTTTTTGTTCTCATGACCAATTTATTTGATCTAAAAAAATACTTGTTTATTCCTATAAGATAGAACCAATATGATAGAAGATGTTAATTTATAGAATTAATTTATTACATTATAAAATTCTTGTTATGGGTATTTTCTGGTACTGCACAAGATGGGCTGACAAAGGCCCTACAACAGATAAGCCCAAATGAGGGAAAGAGCTGAGTTCATCAGATCGCTAGCCACAAGAGCACAAGATAAGGAAGAAGCCTTAGCTCGCTAAGGGACAAGCCTTAGCTCGCATAGCCAACAATCCACTTTGCATGAGCTTGCATTGCTAGAAGTAAGCTTGCGAGTTCAATTTTGCTAACTGAAGATTAACAACAACTCCAAACTAAGAGTCCTAACTCACCGATGCAACATCTTGTCCAGCAAAAGGGCTCATCAAGGGTAAACCTGAAGTAGGGACCCTCTTGAACCAAAATTCATGGGGCTAGTCTACAAGAAGTAGTGTGGAGGGCCCACTGATTGCGCGTGTCGAGGTGGATCGAATTAGAAATTTATAAGTTGAAGCTACCTAAACTAACTTGTAGCATAGACAACTCAGGTCAAACCCAAGGACCATTTTAGGATGATGTTATCAATGATATTAGGAGCTAAATTCCGGGGGGTTTGGCAGAATTAAAACTAAGCTAAACTACACTAAAAACTAACTAAACTAATAGAAACATGCAACCAGCCAAGGAAACTAGCTAAA
>JANHAO010003923.1:0-25231 GCA_026873985.1 Saraca asoca | reverse complement strand
TAGATGTAGATAAGTAGTAATGTTACCTCAAGTCACATTATTTGATTCAGTTGTAGAATGTGGTTCATGATTGATCAGGTTTAAGGAGAGTAGGTTTCAATTCCTACACATATGAAGTTTGTTTTGTACTGATGTTGGTGATTTTGTTTGGCTGAAAATATATTGCTTGCTGTACTCCTTTGGCACCAAATCTAGAGGAACGCTTGTAACCACAAGCAAATTCTTCAAAATCCACTTTTTCTTTAACTCTTGCAAATGTTATGAAGAAAAGTTTGTGTGCAGAAATAGAAAGTGTGATTCCTGAAGTTGAATATCTTCCTTTTGTCTGCTATTTTTCTGTAGCGATCACCAATAGTTTTACTTCTTCAACCCTGAACTGTATGGTTGATAACCATTCTTTACTGGAATAATTCATTGTACTAGGCTGAAGGAACCAGTGAGCTTTTAGAAGAGCTGGAAATGGAGTCTCGGTACGTGCCACTGTGTGACAACAAAACTTTACCTGATAACATAGGATGCTCCAAGATATGCAGGGTTGAAAATGAGATCTTCAGTGTCAAGAATCTTTGCTTTTTTCGCTTCTGATTTGTAATAGCAAAGTATATGTGTAAGTTGCTGAACATGGAATATATTACTATGAGTTGAAGACAGGTTGATAGAAATTGTTATAGCCACTTCTGGTTTCATCAAATCTCTGCCTCGGCAGAAAAAGGTGCCACTGAGATAATCTTTGGTGCATAAAGTTCTCTTCACAAGCCAATTTGATTTGATTGTATCTTCTTATAGATGATAAAATAGTTAATATTAACCAAGTCTCAATTTTTATGGCTGAGGTGATTTGTCACATTGATAATTTCTGGGAATCAATTTCTTGTTTGGAATGATTAAAAATAAGATTTTATTTCATTTTCAAATAAATCTTTTAAATAATGTTTGGATTTAATTTAAGAAGAATTCAATTTGTTTATAACTTTCATTTAAATTATATTTGTGTCATTATAAAATTCATTAAATTTATTAAGAATTTAATTAGAATTTATTTTATTTGACATTAAACACAAGTTATTTTAAGAATTATATCCTCATTTTAACATTTATTTACTATAATATCATCAAATTTTACTTTTTCATTGAGTTTCATATATTTTTTAATATGGTTCAAACAAGAAAATTTATTTGTAAATAAATTAAAATTATTTCTATTGAAATAAAATTAATTGAATTCTTGAAAAATTAAATCTAAACATAGCATAAAATCAGTATTTACTGTAATGCTAAGTTCATCCTTATGTCAAGTGCAGTGCAAGCGGTAAACAGTATGAAGGAATGAAAATTGTTGTGTACAGTTTCACCATTACAATGTGTTATGGTGACCGATTTTTGTTGACCAAAAAACTTGGAGTTGGCTAATCAACGATCACACCCCAGGCCGTGCAACAGTCTCATCTCTGGTAATAAAGTTTCAAATTTATTCCATATTCGAAGTTTTAGTGAGAATAATCTAATGTACTCTTTGATTTCTTGTATATATTTAGAATTTCTGTTTTTATTATTGCATAATTCAAGATTAATTTTGTCTCTGATTTCTTGGCCTGCAAATTAGATGCAAAAGATTTAACTTTATCATTTGTAAATTAAATTCGGATTTCCATGAAAAAAAAAAATTATTGAAAAACAGAAGAGAAAGCATATCACACATGAAATCTGACTGCTACTTTATTTTGTCGTTTCATTATTTTGCTTCGAACTTGCTACAAATATTAGAAACGCAAAGAAAACAATGATTGGTTTCCATAAATTTAATAGATTAGAAAATAAAGAATAACTAAAATTCGATCCCGCTCAATCTCTTATAGGTACTATAAGTTATCATTGGTTACCGCTAAATAGGTTGGCCTGGTGGTACGAAGATGTTGAATGGAGGAAATAAGCGGGAAGGGACGAATTGCCACTGGCTTAAGACTCAGATATTTATATTAATCAATATTAAATATTTTTTTATAATATGATTTTTTTTTTTAATCTAACCATTGAATCATAACTATCTGTCATATTCATCATCTATGTAAAATTTTAGAAAATTTGAAGAAAGATATGCATGTAATCATGGTGTTAAAAATATCTTATATTGCATAAGTATATTTTATGTTAAATTTAAAATTTATTGCTGAGGTTGTAAATAATTTCATATTAATATGAAATTTTATAAAAATGATTTACATGATTAATATTTTAAGTCTAAAAGTTGATTTTATGAGAAATTTATTCCATAAAACATTGGTGTAAATATAAATTTAAATGATTTCAATGTCAATTGATTCCCAGTCGAAAGAAGTTTAGGAAAGATAACACAGAATTTCTCATTCCAAAACTTATAAATTTTTTTTTTCTACTAGGACTCATCATTTTAATAAAAAGAAATATTTTATATATACCTCTTTCTTATATTTATATCCTCATTCTCTCAAAGAAATGGTGATCTCACATATAAATCCGAATGAAAAACTATCACCATCCTAGCCTTGGTGCAGTTTTAGTGGTGCACTTTTCTTTTATAAAAAATAATAATTCAGCACGTACTTAAGATTTTATAAATTTTTATAAAATTTTAATATAAAAATAATAAAAGTGGTACTTTTTAAATAAATCTTATAATTTTTTCTCAAAAGTTATAAGTATTTATAGATTTTACATATAACAAATATATAAAAATTATAATCCTATCATTCAAAACTACATAAAAAATTCTTCAAAACTTTCTCATTTTTATATAAAACACATGCCAATAAAATAGTTGTGAAAGGTGTAAAATTTTTTACGAAAATTATAATCCTATCAATATATATATTTTTAGTACATGCCAAAGTATAAACCGGTAGACAATTCAAACCAAACATCTATTTAGTGACAAAGACTTGTTACAACTATGAAAATAAAAAAATAAAGATTATGAAAAGTAACAACATTAGTAGGCTTTACTCTTTTCATTTTAGTAATTATCTTACTATTTTATTAATCTGATGACAGCATAATTTAAAAATTTGAAAGACAAGCCAATGGTGTTGATTGTGAGATGAAAAGAAAAGGAAAGGAACCTGCCAGTGAACTTTTGGGCCCCTTGAATGGTTAAATACAAATACCAAGTTGGTGGACCATGTGAAGAAGTAGAGTGCAAAGAGTTGCACAAAAATTGTAATTTGTTTCTGTCTTCTTCTTTTCCTTTTGTCACAACAATCCCAAGCCATACTTCACTCCACAATACTTCATCTACATGCTTTCTTGGTGTAGCTACCCTATCATTATTGAAATTGTTAGCTAAAGCAAGCATTGGAGAACTGTTTATTGCCGTATTTTTTGTCACATTGTATAAACTTTTATTAGATCAAGATTTTGCAATTTGAATCAACACAATCAACAACTCATTTTCATGTAATAAAATGTTATTATAGTCTTTATATATATAATTGATTGCAATTTGATCATTTTTTACAGATACAAATTGACTTTAAATTTAAGATAATCATCTTTATTTTAAGGATTTATTTATCAAAACCTACATTAAAATTGATGTCTAAAAAATGTTACAAAGAGAAATTCAAACTCAACCTCATTGCAAAAACTTGAGATGTAACCATTTGAGCTAGTCTCAATTGGCTACTAAAGCTCTCTGTATTTGCTTTAGGATTGTAGCTGTATACACTTTATGGTGATATTATATGTACACCAATCTGATTTTGGGGGGCCGGGCAATAACCCAAGGAAAATAAGCGAGCCGCACGTGAAATAGGACACTAGAATTCCATGTCGTCCAAAATGTTTGGTGAAGTGCGTTCCATCTGCCTTTCACTAATGCTGCCTCCACAGCCACTTGCACCTTTTCTAAAAGCTTAGTGCCATTCTCTATATAGTGCTTCTTAGTGGAAAGAAACAAACACTAAACACACAAAATTAATGGAATCAAACTCTACCATTAGACCTCTGGCTGTCAGTTTCTGCTACTTGGTGCTGCTTAGCTTTGTGTATTTCAGCAGCACCGTGTCTTCATTGGCATCTCAATCATACACATGCAATGGTTCCTTAGCCGAATGCAATGCAGAAGACGAGATGTTGATGGAATCTGAGATAAGCCGGAGGTTTTTGGAGCAGAAGAGGTACATTTCTACAGGAGCTCTGAGGAGAGACAAACCTGTTTGTAATGATGCTAACCGTGGCGAGGCTTATAGTAAAAGTGGGGATTGTCTCCCACCTCCATCAAATCCGCAAAACAGAGGCTGCTCTAAATATTATCGTTGTAGGTCGGATTCTTGACTGCCAGGAGCTCCTTCACATGAAAATCTATATGATCTTTTGATGAAACATGGTTCTTGTAAATTTTCGGGTTTGTATATAGTTTCCATATGGGAACTTTTGAATATAAATGATCTGAATATTTTGAAATGATTCTTGTTATTTTGAAATGATTTCATCTATGTCATTGCTTGAAACTTACTACTGAGAAAACTAGCAACTTCTTCCACAAGATCTGTCTATAACTTGTAGTTTCTGGATAAATGAACCCAAATAGATGATAAACAGAACTGTAGTGGAGCAGAGAATGGAATTCATCACCCAGATTGCTTAATCGATATATCTGTTGCATCGAGTAGCTAAAATACTATCTATTGAGAATAATCCTCAACAAAGTAAAATTGAAGCATAGATTCGCAGCACGACAGGTAAATAATGTACGGTATCCGGCTCAGAGATAAGTCACAGCCTTGCATTGGGCTTTTTCAGAATCAGGAAGCAGAAATCTGTACTTCTACATTTCTGATCTTGCAGAAAGTTATAGATTTGCTTGATACAATGACACTATTTGAACTCGCCTAAGCAGATGGTGTTTCACTAATTTCTAAGCATTGACAAATTAGATACTTTCCAAAAGCAGAACAGAATTGTACTAGAGGATTCTTATCTTGTTAAAGCAGCGCCACATCACTATGTTTACTAAAACTTGCAGCCAAAATTCCATGAAATCAGATTTTTGTCAAGTAAGAGTGCAAAACTTAAGGCTTAACCATATTCAACTTTAGATCCTTTATAGCATCAAGAAAGTTCAAAGACACCGGCAGCTCTAAAAGCCCGTTTGTTTCAGGTTTTTTTTTTTTTTTTTTAGAAAAAAAAGTTACTTTTTTTTTTAAATAAAAAAAAATAAAAAAAAAACAAAAGTAACAAAAAAGTTAAAATTTAACTTTTTTTTTAAAACTCTAATTTACTACTTCAAAAAAGATACTTTTTGATTTTTTTTAAGCTCTAATTTACTGTTTTAAAAAAAAAAATACTTTTTTTTAAACTCATCCAATCGGACTATAAGCAGTTTCTTGAATGCGCGCTTAACTATAATCACCTTTAGCTTTTGGAAAATATCAAAAAAGTTTGCTTGGTGGTAGCCATGATTAAATTGGGGGATGGCTTCCATTTTGTAAAATTTGTTTTATGGAGAAGCCAACCTGACTACTGCCGTTCTGAACTACATGCACTAGCAAAAATAAAAATAAAAATCAAATTTCTGTAAAAAAATTGTATCAACAAAAATGATTTTATATTAAAAAAAAAACAGAACTATAACCACAAAAAAAAAAAACACCAGAACCATGACCACACATGGTTGGAAAAGACATACAATTCCCAGTCTAGGCAGATACCCTGAATGATACCGCCACTACATTTTTTTTTTTCTAGAAGGAAAATGTTATACAACCGCTATGTTCATATTCCCAGAACTCATCCAACCTTTGTGACTCCTCAAATTGGATCTGTAGGGGCAACAGATTCCCCAACCCATCCCTTTTCCATTTGTTCCTTTCTATATTTTAGGGACAGATAACATTTGGAAGGGGCATTGCTTGACCAAGTAAGCCTGTGACGGTTTGAATGATGTAGAACAAAAACACCAGTTCTACTTAAACGAAAGCTTCCATACCTCACGCACATTAGATGAACCATCTGCAATCTCTGCAACCAGTTTACTACTCATGACACCTGCATGGGTTAAGGGCAATCATAATACCAGTACAATAGCCGGGTGATTGAAATTTTACTACAATGCATGAAATACATGGTTCCATGATTTTGATCCAAATTAATGATTCATTCATATGGACTATGGTATTATAATAATAATGCACTTCAATAATATATGTAGCCAAATATCAGAAGGTAGCTTACCATCCTTTTCTACCACAGTCAAGAATCTTCGAGTTCCCCCACCTACTCCAAAATAATACTTCTTTGCAGCCATGTACACAACCCCATCAGGATAGTGCAAGCACTGTTCATTAACACTAAGATAAGAGCAAACCTAACCCATGCTTTATAGGAAGAATGTAAATTGTATATATGCGACCATATATATATTGCAGTGATTCAATACTAGAATACAATACCTTCTTGATGAGATTGTACAGGTCCTGGAGACTGCTCAATGAGTATACTGTCTCTGCCATTAGAATAAAGTCATACCCAGCAACTTGATCATGACTTGAGCTACAGTCAAGATTTTTTTCATCACTACTGACATGAGGAAGAAGTTTATCAATTTCACTCCAGTCACCAGCATAAAAACGAATGTCTGCCATGTCACATGTTGCCTCATTCAATGACGATGGATGGGATTTTGTAGACAGGTTTGCATTTAGATTAGGAATGGTGAGACTACGCAAGACTTCAGCGTTGAAGTCCTGAAAATGTATGGCAGCCGCACCCTAAAGCAACCCAGAATAGATTACATGATTATATATTTCACCAAGTTAAGATCACTACAATGCAAAGCCATGGAAGCATAATTTCACCTCACACAATGCAAAGATTCCAGGCAATCCATGACCGCATCCAACCTGAAAAACAAATATTGATAATGTTGGACATCAGCTTTAGGCAGTTCCAGTTATCCATTCAATTTTATCTCAACTCTAGTCAGTTCTCGCCATAGCAAAGAAACACTTCATATGATAGATCTGAATCAAGCTCTGTAACTAGATCTTGACCTATTGAGTCCGTTTGATATTTATTAGGCAGCTTAATTTCAATGCAGCTGTAGTTGTCATTGCTTGATACATATCATTAATATTTGTGTATTTGTGCAATGATGATGGTGCTGATCTCAATACTCAACCTTTATTCTCCTATCCTTAGCACTGTACTGGTCCTTAAACCTTTGGGTTATCAGATTGGTAAACCTGAAAATATCTAAGTTGCCCAACGGTTTGTAAGGAGTATACACCACGCACTACCTTTTGCATTATAACAGTGTTTGTACTATTTAATTTTCATTTAACCTTTGAATTTCTAAAATTTTACAGAAATTGACAACATCAATCCTCCAAAAACAAAAAAATAAAGCTCTTTCAAGTTCCTTTTATTACTTTTCATCGCACAAGATATCATTTAAGTATTTGGTCCATCATCTCTAGGACTCCTTATCTTATCAAATTCCCTCTGGTCCTCATTTATGATGGAGCCATGGACTTCACAACAACTTTTTATCTATTAGATCTGATCATACTACACATGAATATAGAACAATCTTCAATCTGATTCCAAATAGAGTAGTTTTTTTGGCTTCTCTTTGGCACTCCGGCAATGGCCTCCCTAAGGGAATCTTTCTGATAGATATGTAGAGAGACTGAAGAGCTTTATCACAACAAATACAATAACCCTTTTGCGGTTACTTTTATTATTTCATCTGCCCTTTTTTATGGAGCATATCTTATGATATCCTCTGCTAGACTTGTATCCTCTTCCTTTAAGCAAAAATAGTTTTTAATGAAAAAAATATATCCAATTTGAGTTATCAACTTCTTCATAATTTTATTTTTCAAACAACACACAACACATACAACTCTTTGGTTGAATTTCAAAATTAATATTTACTTAAACCTCTAAAAAACTTTAGGAAAAATGTAAAATACCCCTTCAACTTTGGGGTGGTTGGATTTTACCTCCATTAACTTTGAAAACTTGGAAATCAAAACCTTAAACTATATACAACTTGGAATTAACACCCATCATCCACTTAATTACTCATTTTATTAAATTACATGATTTTTTCAAATACTTTTTAAATAAGAATCTTAATATTATTGTATCTTGGTTTATTACGTTATTTTTTTGCACATAATTTCTATGTTATATAATTAATAGAAATTAAATTACACATAGCATTTTAATTAATACTTGAAAATGAATTGGGAAATTATGAGTGAAAAAATGATATGATAAACTAACATACAATAATATTGTGATTCTTGCTTAAAAAGTTTATAAAAAAAAATCATGTAATTTAATGAAATGATTAATCAAGTGAATGATGGGTGTTAGTTCCAAGTTTTGTATAGTTTAAGCTTTTAGTTGGTTAGGGAAATATCCAACCACCCCAAAGTAGAAGGGCTTATTTTGCATTTTTACCAAAAATTTTTATTGAACTTGTTTACCTTAGGACAACTTCCATCATAGTTCATCACAAAACTACAAATCAATGTGTAAAATGTAACAGGAAGGGAATCTTAGAAAAGTGCTTGCAAATATTTGAAAATTAATCTCCAGAAAGTTGCATAGGCAGAAAGTATAACTAGGTAGAACAGGAAAGAGAAGTAACATCTCACTGATTCAGCATGAGAAGTGAGGAAGATGATCCCATCCCAATGTTTCAAAAGTTTTTGTTATACGGCATAATTGGAAAAAGCATGAATTCTACTTTCATTACTCAAGTCTCAAAGAAAGATTGGTCTGTGAAAGTTAAGTATTATCGTCCCATCAATTTGGTAACTGGTGTTCATAAGATAATCACAAGGGTCTTAACTTTAAGATTTTCTGAGTCTCATAATCAGTGTGCTTTTGTGCTTGGTAGACAAATCATGCCATTATTGCAAATGAAGTGGTTGAGGATATTAGGCATTGGAAGGGCAGAGGTGTGATTCTCAAATTGGATTATGAGAAGGCTTATGACAGGGTTAATTGGGTTTTTTTGAATAAAATTATGTGTAGGAAGGGGTATGGTGTTCAATGGAGAAAATGGATAATGCATTTTCTTTCTAGAACATCCTTTTCAGTAATTGTTAATGGAGAACCTAATGATTGGTTTTGGAAGTAGCATTGGCATTAGATAAGGAGATCCTTTTACTTTGGTTTTGGATGTGCATAGTCAGATGTTGCAGGGGGTATAGAAAGGAGGCAGGCAAGAGGGTTACTCATTGGTTACGGTTCAGTTGAAATTTCTCATTTGTTATTTGCTGATGATACCATCCTTTTCTTGCCGGAAGATAAAGCAAATTTTGTTAATGCTCTCACTATGATCCCATTCTTTGGGGGTATTTCAGGCTTGCATATTAATCTAGGTAAAAGTGGGTTGGCTGGGATTAATATTGTAGATCATGTTTTGCAAGATTTGGCAGAGGTGGCAGGGTTTTGTACTTTGGATTGGCTGATGATGTATTTGGGTGTCCCTTTAGGAGGTAATCCTCATGCAGATTCATTTTGGGATCCGGTTTTTAATAAAATTGCAAAGCGTCTTGATAACTGGAAAGATACTTTCTTCTCTTTAGGGGAAGAGTTACTCATATTGAGGCTTGTTTGTTGAGCATTTTGTTTGACTATCTTTCACTTTTTAAGATTCCTGTTGGGGGGAAAATTGAGAAGCTTATGCAAGATTTCTTGTGGCATGATACAAGTGATTCTAAAAGGGGACCATTTGGTGAGTTATGATGTCTATTGTAAACCAAAGAAGGATAGAGGACTAGTTATTGGTAATCTCATATCAAAAAACTATGCTCTTATTGCTAAACGGCTTTGGAGATTTCCTTTAGAGACAACTTCTTTAGGGCACAAGGTAATTAAGAGTAAGTATGGTCTTCATTAGAATAAATGAGATGCCTTGGCTGTGAATCGCGTAACTCACAGAAGCCCATGGAAATTCATTCATCTCTCAGGTTTATTCTTCTTTCATTCCCTTAGTTCAATTTTCTATAGGGGGTGGGCAACGTTTGTGTTTTTGGGAGGATTCTTGGTTGGGAAAACCTATCTTTTCAATTCGTTTTCCAAGTCTTTTTCGTCTCTATTCACTTCATAATGTTATTTCTTCTTTTGTTGAACAACTAGGTATGAATTTATTGTGGAATTTTCATTTCTCCATAAACCTTAATGAGAGAGAGACTTCTTAATTGTTGATCTCATTAAATATGTTGAACCCTTTTCACTTTTCCCCTAATCCCGATAGACATGTTTGGTCGCAAGATTCTTCTAGTATGTTTACTTGCAAGTCTTTCTTCGGTTTTTTAGTTCAGCACCCATCAAATATTGATTTGCCATTCCTTAATTCTTTCTAGAAGATTAAGGCTCTGTCTAATGTTAAACTTTTTGTTTGGACTACTAGTTTGAATAAGGCCAATACTAAGCTGTCTCTGAATATGTGTTTCATGTGTTCTAAAAGTTCGAAAACTAATAGTCACTTGTTTCTTCATTGTGAGGTGGCATGGCAATTATAAAATAAGCTTTTTTCTTGGTTTGAGATTTCATGGGTTTGTCTAGATACTCTGGACTTTTTCTTTTCAAGTAGATATGGTTTTTTCGGACATAACAAGGGGGAAAAAAAAAGGCTCTTTGGGATGTGCTAAGACTTGTTGTTTTATGTTGTATATGGTTAGAAAGGAATGCTAGAATTTTTAAACAACAATTTCAGCCTATGTTTTTAGTGTGGGATAAGATAATATTTGTTACTTCGTCGTGGCTTAAAGCTCATGGCCTTTTTCGAGAGATTAGTTTGATTGATTTGCAAAGGGATTGGGAATCTATTTTGGAACTTTGATTGATTGTTATCTATGTAACTTTTAGTCTTTAAGATTTTCTATCTCTAGGGGATGGCTCATCCTCTTTATTTGTTATCCTTTCCTTCTCCTAATAATATTTTCTTTTTCTATGGAAAAAAAAAATAGAGGTGCATCGGATGTTGCTCAGCCTTCTCATATATGGATATCAGTTTCAAATTCTAAAATCAGAAAAAATGCACATATGAAACTAAGTATGTGTTTGGATAGAGTTAGGAAATGGAGATAGAATATATGACTAATAAGTCATTAGGTTTAGTTAGATTATAATATTAGAGATAAGTCATAAGTTTAGATAAGTCAATAAGTTATTGGATTTTATTATAACTCTACCTCTTGTATAGATTCTATACAAATAGAGTAGAGCTAAGTCTTTTAATCAATTCAGCCATCTTATTTCATTTAATAATAATTTCTCCCTAATTCTCTCTAGTCTCTCTCTACTTTTTTCCCAACATAAATTCTAATTATTTTCTTAATATGGCATCAAAGCGGTATCATCTATCTTGAGGCCTTGTGAGTTATATCACTTCCAATAACCTCAAAAGAGGTTCAAGTACCGATGTAGAAATTAGGTTTAGTTTTGTTTTTTGTTATTGAGTTATTTGATTTTGTATAGAAAGAAAAGCAAAAAAAAATTTAATTGCCATATGTTTTTGGGTTTATATTTTTTTCATTGTTACTGTTTATTGCATTTTGCATGCAAAAAAAAAAATATAGAGCAGAAAAAAAAATATTCCTGAAGTTCGGTTTCCTTGTTACTGTGGTTTAAGATTTAGTAAAATATATATATATATATATATATATAGGGAGAATTCAACAGAGAGGAACGTTTGGATAGAACTACTTAGGTGGCTGTGGTGTTGTTTGCAAGCCACCTAGAAAGTGGTTTTAACTGTTCAAGGCCAGTGGCATCAGTTTTGGCAGTACCCATTCCAACAACAACTGGCGGTGGCCAGTGGCAGCAGTTTCTGATTTTCTGGCAAATTTCACAGCCAGCGGCAGTTTGAGGCTGAGGCATGATTTGTTAGTTATTTGTGCATCTTATTAAAAAATAAAAAAAAAGGGTCTATGTTTCAGCTTTGGGCAAGCCAGATTTCTGTACTTGACAGGATTTATGTTGTTTTTGGGCTGTGTTACACAATTTGGTCTGGGCAGAGTTCAAAAGAAAGCTGTTTTCGGTATTTGAAATTAATTCCAAGACATAAGAAACACTGTTTGTGCAAGCAGGTTTTGCAGTTTGTGCAAGCTATTTTTGGTATTTTTGAAGATTTGCTCGACATAATTTTGGTGTGGGGCAGCATAAGTTGCTTTTATTTTGCTGCAATTCAGTTGATTTTGAAGTATTTGGAGTGCATTTTGGTGTTATGCATGTTTGGACTATTTGCTGAATTTGGGTCTTCATGTTGTTTGAATTGTTTGGCGACTTCTGATATTTGGTGTCTTTATGTGATTTGAAGCATTGTCCAAAGATTTGTGACTTTTGGTGGCTTCATGTGATTTGAAGGACTGTTTGGCGACTTTTGGTGTTTTCATATGATTTGGAGCACTGTTTGGTATGACTTGTATTTGCACAGATTTAATTTGATGAGATCATCATTTATGTGAAGTGATTTGTACCACTAGTTTTGGCTGTTTAGCAGTGGATTGGTTCTTGTGTTCTGTTTATTCATGTGCATTTCTTACTTTGATGTCTTGAAGTTGGCTGCAATGAAAACAACCTAGAAGCAACATGGTTTGCAATAATATTGGTGGTTTTGGCATAAATCCAATGATAGGTAAGGTATTGGTGTTTTTGGCTAGGAAGTTGAGGAAGTAGCTCAACGGAAGCTAGTAGAAGACATATGGAAGCTGTGTCATTTGTGTCAAGGAGAACAATTGGAAAAAGGTCGAGCGAGCAACCAGGGGTAATTGGTTGAAGACTTCTAGGAGTTGTATCTACAACAGTTTTGGTGTTGTTTTTAGGGTTTGTGAATGTTTGGTTTAGGGGGAGTTGTCTGCATGCAGTGTTTGTTGCAAGTCTTTTGTGCAGTTTGAAGTTTGTCGAGTTTTCTTTATAGTTATTTTTATTACATTTTATTTTTGAAAGATCAAATTAATATAATAAGCTTAGGCTTTGAAGCTTCAACTTGAGGGGAAGTGCTAGAAAATAGAGATAAAATATATGACTAATAAGTCATTAGATTATTTAGTTACACTATAATATTAGAGATAAGTCATAAGTTTAGATAAGTCAATAAGTTATTGGGTTTTATTAGAACTCTCTCTTGTATAGGCTCTATATACATAGAGGAATAGGCTATGTCTTTTAATCAATTCAGCCATCTTATTTCATTCAATAATAATTTCTCCCTAGTCTCTCTAACCTCTCTCTACATTTTCCCCAACACAAACTCTAATTATTTTCTTAACAGATCATATCAGCTTTTGCCAAAATTACTTTTGCCCAAGAGTATGTGAGTATTAATCTTGCTAAAAAGTGATTATGAAGGATCCAAAAGTACTTGTTATTTGTGAAGCCTATACAAACAAGCTCAGAAAACATATGCTTGACATCAATGCTAAGAAAATAAATTATAAATTCAACTTCTTAACATTGTTCTCTTGTTTTCAATTTCATATGCTACTTTTAATATCAAACTCATTCACTTTACTTATGCAAGGTGGGTTCATTTTCAAGAGAAAAAAAATCAGACGGAATTTTATCCTGCATATTTGAAGAATAAATTGTTTTCAACTCCAATTTGGATTCATTGAGGAGCATATGTCACATATATTCCTAGTTATCCAATCTGACATTTTGAAAAAATCAACCAATATTGAAGGGTGCCTGGACCACTACTCTAACAAAGGCAAGAAGTGCTTGAATGCAAACAGAACTAACTAAAGCATAAAACATTTTTTTTGGTAATAGCAGGAGTGATAAGTTACTTAACACACACATAACGTTCCAGATTTGAACCTGGGACACTACAAGGGGAAAGTCCCAAAGGCAACATCGGGTGCCAATGCTGCATCGCTAAGCATAGAATATTTTGAACTTATGTCAGTTTGCCATTTCAAGACCACCCTCTCTTCTCTCATTTCAACATTTTAATAATTTATTTAATTTGATAAACTTTGCCTTGTTGGAAACCATTAATCTATCAGCCAACGGCAAACAAGAACATGACAAAAGAAGAGGGGACAAGGGGACAATAACCAATTTTAAAAAAATCTGTGAAGGATGCCTTCAAAACCATATATTTCACAATCCATGTACACATATGATCAGTTTATCAATCATCTTTACTCAAGGGTTGGGTTTCTTAAATCACCTATAATTTTATAAGGAACAGATTCCATCAGGTTCTACTTTTAGACTCATTGAACCGAAAATTCCCAATTCACTACAAGCATACACAAGATCCAGCCACAAACAAGACTCCATATTCTTTTGAGTTCCTTTTATTACTTGTATTGAACATCCTAATATGCTCAAAATGGCCAACCATCTCTGAGATACCTTCACTGAAACATGCTCCTCATCTTTGGTACACAACAAGGTTCAAAGCCTTCAACGTGTAGAACATGGAGTAGACTATTTAACCTAGTAAATCTCATCATTCTATATGAATACATGTATAGGCTGATTTCTTATTTATATCAAGCCTCTCAAGCAGAAATATTAAGTAGAGTCACAGATAAAAGATAACTTTTCAACAAAAGTTCAGTCCAAGAAAAAGTCAATGATCTAGCTACCATATGAGTTGTGACACAGCTCATATTGCTACATTTTGTTTTAAGAGCTCAAATAATATCCCATGCCACGGAAACAATATAAAATCACCTGGAATAAAAAAGCCCACCTCTAAGATTCGTTTCCCAACAAATGTGATAAGTCCACTTTTGATGTCTGAATTGAGGGTTTTGACTAGATCTAGTGAACCCTCCCACAGCTTCAATCCACCTAGAATACAAAATTAAAAATTTTGAATCAAAGTTGCATATCCTTCCTTAGTTATTACTTGTTACCAAGATGAGGAAAATTTATGCAAATGAAAATAGAAAATTTATCAATCAAAACAAAATGTTAAGTAGTTAGAAATAAATAAATAAAATTCCAAAGAAAACGATATCACCACCTTCATATTTTCCAGCGACCAAATCAGAGTTGGATAAACCAAAAACATCTCGGGTGTTGACCCGTCCCTGAGGAATGAAACACAATTATAAATGTTCATATAAACAAAATTAGCCATAAATTTAAAGTAAAAATCAAAGAATGCCACAATTTGAAATATGACAGTAGCTATCTGCAATAATTCATATCCCAAATTCTGAAAATAGAATAAGCTTCTCTAATTCCTTTCAATAAGACCATTTTTGTATTGCTGTCTCAGCGCCATATACCATATCCAAGCAAGTAAGAATGGGAGGAGAAAAACTACCTTTAACAAACTGATGCCATCCAAGTTCACTGATTCAACATTGTGTTTGGCAGATGATGAAACCTATTTCACAGTGATTACATCAAAATAACACCCAGAAAATTAAAACCAATTCATTAAAATTAGAACAGCAACCACAAGGAATACCTCAGAGGCAAGGACTTCAATACAAGGAGGTTTTGGAACAGAGGGATTTTGTGGAGCATCAAAAAATCCGAAACCCGAATTGGTGTCGTCCGAGGATGAGAACAACTGAAACGTGGTCTCCGCCATTTGATTGTTTTGGTGACCCCGTGGTTGAGTCACAGGTTGTTCTTTGCGTCGCAACTAGTTGTCCACTGGGCTGGGCTCCAGAACTTACGTTCTTCACAGGTCGGTTTGTTTTCAAGAAAAATACATAATAGGAAAAATGCTTCAGCTAGTTGAAATATAGGCCCGTTTGGATCGACTTTTTTCTTAAAACAAACTGCTTTTTTTCAAAATAAAAAGAAATAAAAAAATTTTAAAAAAATATAAAGGTAACAAAAAGTTAAAAAAATATTTTTTTTTTGAAACTCCAATTTTCTGCTTAAAAAAAAAAGTAATTTTTAACTTTTTTTTGAAGCAGGAAATTGAAACTTAAAAAAAAAGTACTTTTTTTTAAGCCCATCCAAACGGATCCTATATCCGAGTAGAAAACGTAATATTCAACTCAGTTAAAAAAAAATTACATCATTTAATTAAACAAATAATGAATTAATACCTAATAAATATAATATATTCTTCTTTTGATTAATTTGATATGCATAACTTGAATAAACCTAAATTTTCAATGGTTTGAGTGAAGCTATTGTTGTATATTAAATGGTTTATCCATCACAAAAAAAGTAAATAAATACAATACCATAGTAAAAAACAAATTTCAAGTCATCAAGATGAGTGTTTTTTATCACACAAAGAAAAATTTTATATTTTTTTTCCTTACGGTTGACGTTGGAAGAAAATGAGTGTTTTTTTTTTGTCCCCATATTGATACATTTGCAACTAGACTTATGATACCAAAGGATTTTCCCTTGAAGTAAAATATTTACATATTTGGCCCAGACATAAGTATTGTGGGTATTTTCTAGTATTGTGAAAAATGGACTGGCAAAGACCGAGCAACAGATAAGTTCAAATGAGAAAAGAGCCTAAATCACCTAAGAGCTAAGACCTCTCAAGGGTGCTAGGTCGCCACCTGCAAAACTTAGAGTATAAAGCAAGACAAAAGCCCCAACTCGCATAGCAAATGTGTTGCCCCACGTAAGCTTAAGTTGCTAGATATGAGCTCACAATCTCCTATCAAAGGTCAGCGAAGATCTCGGGACAAGAGCTCCAGCTCGCCGAATGTATCATCTTACCCATTTAAAGTTCCCACTGAAGTTGAATGTGGGGTGAGTATCCACTTAGATAATCTGCAAAGCTAATATGCCAAAAAGTAGTCAAAAGGGTCCACTCGCAGAAAGCAATCTGTAAAAGTCAATTTGTATAAATCGTACTTGTCATTTACATTTATTACTTAATGTATCTGATGTAACAGATTTACAATTTAGTAAATTACATTTATAACTTCCCAGCCTCTATAAATAGGAGGGAGGATATCATTGTAAGGGAAGCTAGAGAATATATATTGAAACTCTATAGAAATTTCACCAGAGCAATAAAATTAATTGTGGACGTAAGGACCAGTGCTGCCTGGTTTTAGCTGAACCACATTAAAAATCTTCTGGTCTTGATCCGGTTCTTCCTCCTTCTCCCTGCTTTAGCTGATTTTTCTACTTTTCTCAATCGGATTGCAGTTTGAGTCCTTAAGAACTCTTCGGGTTGATTGGGATTTGGGACTTATCAAATTTCACTGTCAATATTTTGGCACCATCTGTGGGGACTTATCTGCACCTTGGTTGATCTTCTTTTTGACTGCAATGGCTAGAAGAAGAGCCACAAGAACTTCAAATGCCTTGCTTGATCAGCCGGAAGGTCACGTATCTACAACAGACTCCTCTACTGCTTCTGTTATAGGTATCGCTACTGGTTTGCCCCCTGAAATTCACCGTCAGCTTATTGCTACTCCTAGAACTAATGAGGTGCAGATAGGTCACCAACTCTAGCAAATGTTAGAGAATACAGTAAGGGAGTTGGCAGATGCAGTTAAAGTGTTGATGCAAGTACAAACCCTGGGCATGCAAAAACAAGTCAAGATCGCTACGCGACTTCAGCAGCTATGTGAAAGAGCCCAGAAGGAAAAATTTGCTGGGTAGACACATTGACGCTCTGACTCGGCTCACTCCACCAATCAGTGAATGAGATTAGGTGCCTGCTAAACACATGAGAATCATGATAATCAACATCATAAAGGCTCGCATTGAGCGGAGAGCTCAAACAAGTCTAGCCAGGGAGATACTTCAGGTCGCTTCTCCCATGACCTGGAGATAAAGGAATTGTTCGAGAGGGTAAAGTGACTAGAGGAACACCCTTGACCTCAAGTTGATCAAGCTCGCGATGAGGATGGATCACCATTCTCTAAAGAAATTAAAAAGCAGCCTCTTCTTCACAAACTTAAAGTTCCCACGATTCTACTGTGTGATGGGAATAGCGATCCATGTGACCACTTGGATGCATTCAATGTCTAGATGGACCTTCAAACAACCAATCCTTTGGTTAAATGCCGCGTCTTCCTAACTACATTAGAGGCATACCTCGAGCATGGTTCAGAAGCCTCCCAACTTGCAGTGTTACTAGCTGGGAAGAGTGCTAAAAGAAATTCATCAATAATATCAAGCGTTGAAAAAGTAACTCGCCCTTTCTTGCCATCTCGCAATAATCTTTCAGCGTAAGCATGAATCACTAAAAGATTACATAACTAGGTTCAGGCATGATGCCAATTCCGTAGAGAATCCCTCAAAGGAAAATATCTTAATGACTATCTCAGCAGGACTTCACAAAGATGGAAAGCTGTATAAAAGTCTATACAAGTCCTCGATAAGGGATTTAATTGAATTTTACGATCAAGCTACCAAATAGATCCAGTGGGATGAAGCTTTTGGCATGAAGTCCAAACAAGAGGCCGAAAGGAACAGCTTCACTCAAAGCAAGAAGAGGAGAGATGAGAGTTAGAAGGATGACTATAATATCCAATTCATGAAGAAAGTGAAAACTCTGCAACTTCAGCATCGGGGTTGCCACAAAAGCTATAGTATTTTGTCTGACACTCAAGACAAGATTTATGCCACAGAAAGAAATAGGGAAGATTTTAGGAAACCCAAGCCCTTGAGGGCCCCTAGTAAGTTTAAAGACACGAGCAGGTTCTATGGCTATCATAACGAGGTCGGACATAATACCTTAGAATGTTGGGCACTTAAGGATGCCATAGAAGAACTCATTAAGAGAGGTTGCTTACAAGATTATGTGGTCCGACCCTCCGAGCAGCAATCTCAATAGCCCCAGCAGATCACTAATCGCACATATTTTGATGACTATAATGTTGTTCAAAGGTTAATAAAAGCCCTTCAAATCTTTCTGTTTCCTAATCTTTAGCAAAATGTTTCTATGTTGACACAGTCAAGCCTGAGTTCACTATCAGCTTTTCAGCTGAGGCACTTTGTGTGCTAAGTTCATTGCCAACTCGTTAGTTGAGGTGCAGAGGTGCCAAAATAAACTCATTCTAGCCAGAGTTATAAGCTCGCTGAGGGACTAAAATAAACTCACTACCTACTTGAGCAACAAGATTACTGGTAGAGTCATTCATTTCCTGCATGAGCAACGAGATTGTTATAGGACTGAGCAATAAGATTGCTATTTCACTAAGCAACAAGATTGCTATGGAACTAAGTAATGGGATTGCTATTTCACTGAGCAATAAGACTGCTGTGGATCTGAGCAACAAGATTGTTGTTCCACTAAGTAGTAAGATTGCTGTGAGACTGAGCAACGAGATTGCTATTTCATTGAGCAACAAGATTATTGGTAGAGTCAAACTTATACTACCCACTGAGCAATGAGATTGCTATGCCGTAACTCATAAAGCACAACTCTCATTTGACCTATTGCTCACAGCTCTAATGTGACCTACTGCTTGCAGCTTTTATGCGACCTATCATTGATAACTCGCATATGACTTCTAGCTAGGTGCAGCTCTCATGTGAGCTACTTGTACATTACTCATCATTAAGGCACTTTGATGCTCGATTCATTACTAATCTAAAAACATGATTGATTGGTCATCTAAACATTTCATTTAGCGATGATTTGCAAGAATTTACATTATTATCTGTGATATGCGAAACATCCTATGTAACATGTAGGAATTATGAAGAAAAATTCATTCATTAAAAGCCTCACTCAACGAGGTAAATTTACATCAAAAGATTCAATGTATAAAACCGGAGTAAGCCTACAACTATTATGAATAAAAAAAGAAGACTGGCTTCTGGGAGATGAACTCCAACCAGTTAGAGGACCGATGAGCATGATGGCTCCTTATTCTTCTTCTTATTGTCCTCCTCAGCTAAAGGCTCCTTTCTAGCTCACCTATCCCCCCAAGATTGAGAAGTAGGGGAACATGGCTGGGAAGGCTAAACCCCACAGCATGACCGTGAGGAAATAATCCAAGATCTGTGAAAGATCTCTCAAAATCCTTAAAGAAGGATTGTCCATAAAGATTTCCTATACAGTAGACCATACGTGTCTCATCAGAAAGATAGACCATTAGAAGCATAGAGAGCTTATCTAAGACACCTATCAGGTCACTCAATAAAGAAGGAAGAAGGACTTCCTATGCCTTAAATAGGCCAGCCTAGCCTCACTGAAGAGTTCAGAAGAAATCTAACCACTCTTTCATTAAATGGCTTGGAAGAAAATGAGAGTGACACGCTAATGGCTATGAAGCACGTATAATAGAAGGTATGGCCTGGAGCAGATGAAATGACAGGCTAACCATAAAGACTTTGACTGCATGGCAATCCATAAATAAGGCCTTTGCTAGCAAATTACAACTCCTAGCTCATGAAGTGAGCTGAGAGTTGGGGGCTGATATTGTGGGTATTTTTTGGTACTATGAAAAATAGGCTAGCAAAGGCTCAATAGCAGATAAGTTTAAATGAGAAAAGAGCCTAAATCACTTAAGAGCTAAGACCGCTCAAGGGTGCCAGGTCACTAACTACAAAGCTTAGAGCATTAAGCAAGGTAGAAGCCTTAGCTCGCTAAGGGACGAGCCCCAGATCGCATAGCTAATGCATTACCCCATGCAAGCTCAGGTCACTAGATACGGGCTCACAATCTCCTATCAAAGGTCAGCGAAGATCTCAGGATAGGAGCTCTAGCTTGCAAAATGTATCATCTCGCCCATCTAAAGGCCCCATTGAAATTGAACATGAGGTGAGTATCCACTTAGACAATCTGCAAAGCCAGCCTACCAAAGAGTAGCTAGAGGGGTCTACTCACAAAAAGTAATTTACAGAAGCCAGTTTGCATAAGCTGTACTTGTCATTTACATTTATTACTTAATGTATCTAATGTAATAGATTTACAACTTAATAAATTACATTTGTAACTTCCCAACCTTCATAAATAGGAGGGAAGATATCATTGTAAGGGAAGCTAGAGAATACATATTGAAACTCTATAGAAATTTCACTAGAGCAATAAAATCAATCATGGACGTAGGGATCGATACTACCCAATTTTAGCTTAACCATATTAAAAATCTTCTAGTCTTAATCTAGTTCTTCCTCCTTTTCCCTACTTTGGCTGATTTTCCTGCTTTTCTCAACCAAATTGTAGTTTGAGTCCATAAGAACTCTTTAGGTTGACTGGGATTTGGGACTTACCAAATTTCATCATTAGCAATAAGAAATCAAAATTTTCTTAACATGGATCGGATGTCTAGATCTATCAAATTTTCATAATAATTAAACAAAAAAAGGTTGATATATATATAGCCCTAAAATAGATGAAATAAAACTAAAATTGAAAAGATGTAGTAGGACTACAAAATGTAAGAGACAAGATTTTATTAACTTGGAAAAGAAAACTTACAAATTTGGTTAAGACTCCAGAGAGCTCCAAAGAAAGCCAGGAAGGGGGATAAGCAAGTGATGCCTTACATTTGGAAATCTATACTATTTATAGAAAAATTTGAAATTTGTAACGATACCTAAATAGTGCACCACTAAAGTGTATAGTACAAATTTAATTATTTACTATAGTGAAGGTGTTAACAGCAATCCCATTATTTTCTTCGGGATATCATCTTTCTATTTTTTAAAAGTTGTCTGGTTGAAAGTTAATTTGTCTTCTTCTACCAACACTTGATTTGCATTTCATTTGGTTGAAGTTTCTCTAAGTTCGAATCTTCATTACATTTGAATTTCATTCAGACTTTATTTTGGTATAATCTGATAGGCCAAAATAGTGATCTTCATTTAATTGTACATAATCTTTTGGTTTATTTGTTGAATTGGATGTGCAAGACTTTGCAGCTTTTCCTTTAAGTTAAAGGAGAATTTCTTGTAATTTTTCCATATAACTTAGTTAAAATTGCAACAAGAACAATAGAAAATGGTTGATTTGTCTTGAAGAAACTAACTTGAACTAGCCTTCTTATTTTTGTGGTAGTGAGGATATTTCTCGAACCGCTTCATTATTTCAAACTTATAAGCTTTGTGAGCTTGGTTGTAGGAAGCCCACCATTTGAGATATCCAACTCTTTGAAGAATTGGAAGTTTTAAAAATTGGTATTCCTTAGTATATTGGTATTTCCAGAAATATACCCAAGGTAAACCTATTTTTGAATAAAATTGGAGTAGAATGGGCAAGTTCGAGTGATTTAAATTATTAAAACAAGATTGGAACATCTCAACCCTCCTTGACTTGATTTAGGAAGATTTCTGGACTGGGACCAAAAATATCACACTAGTTGAAGAACCAGTTTGAAAATTTGTACTTGGTATTTTGATTAAAGAAAAATAAGCAAGTATGAATAAAATTTTTATTTTGAAAATATAATGTATTATACCAGACATGATATAGTCCTAGTAAGTATACCCAATTGAATCATAGGCTTTGGAAAACATTTTATCTACTGAGGGGTTTTGGCCCTAATATGAGATTGACAAAATTTTCTCAATTCGAAAAGTTAAATCAGTAATTACATTTGGATCATCCTTGTTAACATGATGGGTATTGAACCTATGTCAACTAGGATGAGTTCATAAAAATCTTTATTTTTTAAAGTTGAAGATGACAAATAATGCCAATTTTTTGGAAAAATTTTTAATATAGCAATCTAAGGATTTTCATCCCATATTTTGGGCTCCATTTGAGCAATCTTTACAGATTGAGATTTTGGGAAATACTTGTCTTGGATCTTAATTGGCTAAGGATCCAATTTGGTAAGAGATCTTGGAGATGAACCAGTTTTGGTCATTTGTTTGGATTTTTTAGCTATAATTTGGTTTAATTTAGCTTTGGTGATGAAGAGAGGTTTATCTTCATCATCTTCTTCTTCAGTTATGTCTGCCTAAGATTTTTGGGTTGGCAAGGCTAAAGGAATTTGAGCTACAATGGCTTGTAGAGTTTCTATTGGAAAATCCATTTTTAGTGGAGAGAAGGAATTTATTTATTTTGGGGATATTTGATTGGTTAAGGTAATCTATTTGCCCTTGTTTTTTGATTTGGATGCTAGTGGAGCATTTGTTTTTGAACAAGGGTCCAAAGGCACACTTTTAACATCGAAAATTTTCTTTGATTTAGAGTTTGGAGGCAAACTTTTAATTTTATCTTTCTCTTTTCTTGGCATTATTTCTCTTGAAAAAATTCACGAGTGAGGAAATCAAGAAGAGAAATTGAAGAGCCTTTGATAAATTTAATTTTGAAATAAAAAATAGATAAGATGACTAGCCATCTTGCAAAAATTTGTTTAGAAGCTAAATTTTTGACATCTTTTTGAAGAACATCTTTGGCAGATTGACAATCTACTCTAATGATAAATTTTTGGTTTAATAAATTACTTTGGAATTTTTGAATATATAAAACAATTGACGAAATTTCTTTTTTAATAGTTGAATATTTTTGTTAAGTAAGGTTCCAATGTTTTGAAGTAAAGGCAACAACATGTTCCCTACAATTTTTGATGTGTCTTAGAATACCACCGTATTCTAAGTTTGATGCATTTGTTTCTACAATCTTGTATGCAAATGGATCACTAATATGCAGACATGGAAGATATTTGACTTGATGTTGGACTCTTTTAACAATATTTGTATGTAAATTTGTCATAGAGGCGAAGATTTCTTAAATCTATCATGCAAGGGTTGAATGACATTTGATAAATTCAGAATGAAATCTGAGACATAATTTAAACATCTAAGAAATCTTTGAAGTTGGATTTTATCAATAATTTGATCTAGAAATTTTTTAGCAAAGTGAATTGCTCTTTCTATTGAAGATATAGTTCCTTGGAAGATATAATGACCAAGAAACCGAATTTTTGCTTGAAAAAGAGAAATCTTTTTCTTTAAAATTGCTAGACCAATTTTTTTGGATTTCTAGGAAAATGTTTAGGTGTTTGAATTGTTGGTCTAGATTTTGGGAGAAAACCAAAATGTCATCAATATAAACAATGGTAAAATTTGTAAAAGGATTGTAAATATCATTTATAATCTTTTAAGACTCTGAGGGGGCATTTTTCAAGCCAAATAGCATTACATTCCATTTGTATTGACCGAATTAGATAGTAAATGCAGTTTTATATCTATCCTCAGGTTTTATTTGAATTTGCCAAAAATCAGATTTCATATCAAATTTGGAAAATTATCTTTGCAAAATGTAAACAATTTAGTAAATCCTTTTTATTTAGGATGGGATACCTGATCCATTGAAGAGCTTCATTTAAAAGCTTAAAATTAATTACAAGTCTTGGTGTTCCTCGTTTAATTTCTACATTTTTATTAACATAAAAAGCAGAGCATGACTATGGGCTTTTAGATTTTCTGATATCCCCTTTAACTAAGAGATTATTAATTTCCTTTTTGTAATAATTTAAGAGCTCTTGATTCATCTGAATTGGATGAGTTTTAGTTGGAATTTGTTTTCTAGAAAACTCCTTTTCATATGGTAAATCTACCATATGTTGTTTTCTCTTCCAAAATGCATTAGGCGTTTCAAAATAGAGTTAATTTTGTATTTTATTTTCTAAGATTTTTATTTTATTTTGAACCATTGGAATAGCCAATTGTTGCTTTATCCTTTTGAAGGTTATTTGTTCAGAAAGATAGTTTATTTGATTTATTGTATTTTCAATTAGATTAAGGTTTTTGAAAATGAGTTTTTTTGAGAAATTTGAACATTGTTTTTTGTCCTAGACTCTCTGTTTCTATCCCTTTAACAAATACCAAAAATGACATAATTTGTTGAATGAAAGGAGTATTAGCCTTATTAGCCTAGCTAATGAGATTGTTAGCATTTCATTGCTTTGTTGTAATAATTTCTCTTGGTTTTGATGTTGAAAATAATTTGTATCTAATTAAATATTTTAGTGGTTTTCATTTATTTTGCAAGATCAAAGTACATATGATTCAAGAGATCTACAATTTTATTTAGGATTTATTTTATTTTTTATAAGATCTTTTGTAAGTAAAATTCTATTCAAACTTGATACAAATAAATTTCTTAAAATTGATAAATTGAGGTAGTAATAAATCTCCTGAAGTGATTTAAAAATCAAATATTTTTTAAACAAGTTTTTAAAATGATCTTTCACAAGTGCAAGTTTTATAAAAATCATTTTACACTTTGTCAAGTCCCTTTTAGGTAATATAAGGATTTAAAAGTGTGGTAGGCAATTTAAAATGCGAAATTCAAATCAGATCTTGCCCTTATCTCATTGGAGACTTAGTATACAATCTTTGTTTGTTTATCAATTGAGTT
>JANHAO010003922.1:0-25211 GCA_026873985.1 Saraca asoca | reverse complement strand
TTCAAATTGAAATAAAAATTAATTAAAATATTAAAATAAATTAAAATATCAATATTTGAATAAAATTCTAATTAAAATTAATATTGTTTCAAATTTAAAATTTTATTAGTATTTTTTTATTCATCCTTATCCTTATCTTCCTCCTCATTTTCATCATCCTTCTCTACTTCTTCCTCCTTAGGTCTTTGTTGGGCATTATTATATTCAACCTTTTCAAAAGTACTGGTGGAATCTACCAAGATGTCAATTGGATCATTATCTTCAATTTCATTCACATAACACATTTCCTCACTTGATTAGCAATCTCTAACTGATAGGACATCATTCCATTCAAACACTTTGCCAAACAAAATCAACAAAAATATCAACCCTAATCATAAATTTATTTGTATATCCCTCCCTCCCTAGTAATAGCCTATTATATCCATAAATGATATGTAGGAACATCCATATTAATAGTTGTTCAATCCTTTAATAGAAATCTAATCTCCCATAAAGATTGCCTATACCAATGTGAAACTTTAATTCATTATGCAAATTTATATCAAGGCAACACAACAAAACCATCCTAGCTTCCAACATTACATTCATGCACAACAATAAGTCAACAAAAACTACAAACTTCTTAGTGCAGTCTTCGACTTGCATTTATGTTTGCAGGTGAGGTGTTACATCATCCTATATATGACTTATAGAAGTTTTATGATGCTAATGAGTTGAAGGAGAGTAAAATGAAAATTGATGACAAGAGGTGTTGGCCATATACCATATTGTTTAGAATTAATTCTGCCTCATTGAGAGGTCTAGTTGGCTATTGTATGTATGTTTGAGTGGAAGGTTGTAGAGGCCGAATTTCTAAGCTTTTATCACTCCTTTATGAGCTTCCTGTCTTGAGGGCTATCAATGAATGAACCTAAGTATCTTCCCACATTTATAATTATCTTAACTCTAAGCACTCTATTGAGAAACTTTTTGAATATTTTAGGGGTGTTAAGATTGAATTTCACTATTGTCTTATTTTTGTTAATCCTCAAGCAAAACCAATAAGCAAATTTATTGAAAATAGGCATTACCTAACCAAAACTACTATCATTAGCTTTAAAAAATGACAACAAATCATCTACATGCAATAAATAATTGATAGTCGAGGCATTCCTTAAAGGCTTAACTCCTCTAATAGTTCCTTCTTGATTAGCTTTGTCTATGCAATGGATAACAAATTTGCACATAGAATAAATAGGTAAAGGAGCAAAGGCTCTCCTTGCCTTTTAAACAATACTAAGGAATAATTGGCTCTTCATTGATAAGCACCCTGTAAGTTATAGCTGTAATGCATTGCATTATGACTTGGATCCAAATGGGAGGCAATTCTATATTCATCAAAAGCTGGTGGATAAAATGATAGGATGTAGAATCATAAGTATAAAGAAATCAATTTTCATAGCAGCCCAAAATTGGGCCTTACTTTTGCATTTATTCAAATATTGCATAATCTCTGAACCAATAAATATATTGTCAAAGATTAACCTTCCTTTAATGAAAGCATTTTGACAAGGAGTGATAAATTGTTTCATTTTGCTTTAAAGCCTCTTCATTAGTACCTTAGAAATGATCTTATAAATCACATTACTTAAGCTGATAGGCCTAAAATCAGGAAAATTCCTTTGCATTTCCCTTTTTGGAATCAAAGTAATAAGAGTTTCATTAAGTGAATTTAGACAAAACCCCTTATTTAGGAAAGATTCCACATACATAAACTCTTACTTTGCCTTAGAAATGTTGAAAAAATCTATAAGTAAAGCCATTTGGCCTAGAACAAAATCAGGAGTAGCTTGTTTAACTATTTTTTTAATTTCTTGATGAGTGAAAGGTTGAGAGTTTAACTTTGAATTCATTAAGTAGTTTAGGAATTTAAATATGATTAAATTCAAGATTTCAATATGAAGAACCTTGTGGCCTTCCAACAAATTGATTAATGAAATATTAAGCTATTTCTTTCTTTAATATATCCAAATCCTGAATTTTATTCCTTGTACATAAAAAACATACATAATCCTTGTTTTGGCTTTTTTTATGATTAACCAAAGTATAGAAATACTTTATATTGAGGTCACCATTTACTAGACCCATTTGTCTTGTTTTTTGAGCTTAACCTAGTTCTTGACATTTTAATATATATTGTAATTGCAATATAATATTTTCTCCATGTCCTCTTAAGCTATTAATTGTTGTTGCTGAATAGACACAATTGAGTATCTGATTTTTTTATTTGTTGTTTGATTTTTTCAAAGTTGTTTTTATCCCACTTTATGAGTTACAAATCTGGTTTGTTTCATTTTTTTTGTGAAGAAATTACGAAGCCAAAGATCCATATTAATTAGTAAACCAAGCATTATAGACAATAGTATGGCATTATAGGTTAGAGGTCTAGAAATCTAGGAACTTAAAGGCATGAGGTTTAAATCTTTGAGAGGATGGGTTATCATAAAGATAGGGGCATGATCAGAAGCCATTATAGAGAGGCGTTGGACCTTTGAGTGGGGAAAAGCATCCATCCACATTTAATTACAAAGCATTTTGTCAAGTTTTTCCCTAACACAAGTTACCCACCATTATTATTGGTCTAAGTGAACCAATTTGCAACTGGTTAACAATCAAGCAACCTACATTTAAATATTATATCTTAAAATAAAACAACCCCATGAAGAGAAGATGAATTACTCTCTTTGTTTAAAGTAGAGAGTACATTATTAAAATCTTTCATCAAAAGCCAATGAGGTTGTGGACCATATTATTAATTATATAAGTTTCTCCTATGAACTTCCGTAAAATAGGCCCATTTGGAAGTTGAGGGGTCTATAAACTTTGGTCAGCAAAAAAGATTGAAAGGAGGGGCTTCCACTTTCAAGTGAATCTAATGCTGTAAGATAAAGATCACCTAAGTCTAGAAACCAAAGCTCCAAGTTGAAACTAGCCTTCCTTTGTTACCATCAACATCTACACCTACCATGTCTTGAAAACCATATTGAAACAAAAAAGGTTTCCTAGTATCTGAGACCTTTTGAAGAGTTTTAGATAATAACATAAAGTTTGGATCAAGGTCTCTAGCCAACTGTCTACACCTTTATATTGTCGGGGGCAGCCTATACCTCAACAATTCTATGCTAGTGGATTCATGGTGACTAAGTTGGCTATTTTGGTGTAGCTTTCTTGAAACCAACATGAAAATTAGACAGTTTTGTAATAATTTGATCAATAATCATATCCACCTCCTATTGAATTAGCATTACATCCAATGGTGTAGCTATTTCAGTTTGTTATTGAATAACAAAAGAACTAGGTTCATCTCCTTTAAATTCTTGCATGATAAGCTTATATCTCTTGGCATTAAACTCAGGGTTATCATGTTTCCTTTTTTGAAAATATCAGGCGGCTTTAGTAAATGTTGAATATAAATAATAGAAGTAGCAGAATTGGAAAACCACCTCTTAAAGAACCAAGAAAGCAAACTAAACATTCCCCATCTAAAGAGAAAATGCTAGATCAGTAAATACATGAAAGCATTGTGGTTCAAAGTGATTAAGCCATCTTAGAACAGCACGTGACTTGCATTATGCTCCTAGACATTTTGGCTTAAGATTGCTCTTATTTAAAATTGTGAAATTAAGCCTAAGTAAGCTTAAAAGTCAGGTTGAGACTTTCATAAACAAGTGAAGTTATCTCAAAATTTTTGTTTACAACAAATCACAAGTCAAATTCAAGACATTTTTTTTTACATTGATATAGCATATTTAAGTCAAAGTTTGATTTGCCAGCCTGATTTCCACCCTTTATATATGGGTAGTGATCAATCATCATATATCTAATTTATGCATAATCTTACATCATTATATAACTTTTTTTATAGTGAAGTTTTTTATTTCAACATTTGAAATACATGTAACCATAATAGCATCATTGCACATTAAATTCTAAAAAGATTAATAGTAGTAATTTTTCAATCAAATAGTTTACTCTGTTATCGATAATCTTAGTGATGTAGTGGTACCCAATTTCACTTTTGGAACTTTTCTTTTTCAAACCCAGGACATAACTTATTACTGTAGTTATTATAGAAAAAATTGCTCAGTCTCAAATTTGAAAATATATTTTACATCAATATTAAGGTTGATTGATTGAAAACTAAATAATTATTAATTTAAAATTGTATAGATATAATCTTTATAACTAACTTTTAAATCCAACAAAAATTTGTGAGAAATCCATCTATCACATCCCCAAGTTTATGGGAACATGATCAGTTTGGATTATCAATGTGGTAACCCAATAAATCTAAGCTTGGACTTTTATACTTCAAATATTCAAATAAAATTTCAATAAATCTATATAAAATTTCATGTAAAATCCATGACTTGAATCAAATATAAAGATTTAAGGATTATCAATGTGGTAACCCAATAACTTTAAGCTTGGACTTTTATACTTCAAATATTCAAATAAAATTTCAATAAATCTATACAAAATTTCATGTAAAATCCATGACTTGAATCAAATATAAAGATTTAAGTATTCCCATGGTAGTGTAAAATTCAAAATAAGAAATGTAAATAAACTTTTAAGAAATCAGATAGAAAATACTAAAAACTAAAATATATGAAAAAGAGTTGTCTTGATTGGTAAAACTAAACATCACCTAAATGTAGTTCACATACTAAAGTTCATTATCTCTTAATTAGGAGGTAAGAAGTAGCCTAATAGGAGTAAGGACTATCAAAATGCCTAAAATTCATAAAATAATAACAGAGCGTGAGTTCACCAACTAAGTTAGAGGAAATCTCCACTTTTAACCTTATGGATTGAAAGTCCTTTAGGTCATATATACAATAGGAAAGCATAAGTTTTATTTTATGGAAAACTCCTCATAAAACTAAACTAGATCATTCAATGTTACAAAGTCAAAGTAGTCATACTCCTAAATATTCATGAAATCTTAATCATCCATAATATGTGTAGTTCATTTAAGAAGTTATAAACATAGGAAGCTTGTTTATAAATCTCTCTGGAAAACACATTCATGTTTATGTTTATTACCATAACATATTTATTCTCATTCATACCATAACATACTTGTTCATGATCATAACATGTCATACTTATTCATAATCATTCTCAACTCACCATATATAGTCATTAATATCATTTATAATCATGCTATCTTAACATGGTAATTCACACATGATATGTCATGCACTAATTCTTTCAATGCAGAAGTAATGAGGTTGTATGGTACATTCACCATAAGCATGTGTGGTCAACATGCCAAATGAAGAGGTTATTAGCCTTGCTAGCATGTAGTCTTCACTTTTGATGTTGAAAAATAATTTTATTTGATATTACGATCTAATCATATACTTTGAGTGTTTGTTCTTTTTCCAGACTTAAAGTTGATCCAATGACATTGAAGATTTCAAGAAATCCAGCCTAGTTGTAAGGTTTATTGATTTCTATAGGATTTTTTTGTAAGTATAATCCAATTAGTCTTTGATCTGAATATTTTACTAAAATAAATTTTTGAGGTTGAAATAAATCAAATAAAATGAGTTTAAATTAAATGTTTTCTAACCATATTTTCTGATGCATTCTCACAAGTTGAATTTTTATAAAAAATTATTTTTTACTTTGTGAATCGATTCATAGGATGAATCTTGTGGAATGTATTTGAATCAGTTCCCAAATCAATTTGTGAAGAAAAGTTTTTGAAAATGTTTTTACCGAAACATTGGAAAACATTTTGACTTGATTATGTAATCGATTCAGAAATCTTTTTACATAGTGGGTTAATCAATTCATGCATCGATTCAATCATGAATTTCTTTGTGATTTTCACAAGTTAAATTGATTCACAAATTGATTAGTTAGTTATGAGTTAGTTATAACTATCACGAATTAATTCACAAATCAATTCAAGAACTAAAAATTAGTTATTTTCAAATGTTGATTATAGCAACTATAAATACCTTCACACACTCATTTTAATAGAAGAACTCTATCTTTTTGAGTGCCAAAATCAAAGAGAACTCTTGTTCTTCACTTGATCTAGCTCAACCTCTCAAATTAACAATTGATTAACTACTTGGATTAGATTCTCTAAGGATTACATAGTTTGTTTCTTAAGATTTTCATCTCAAGATTGGTATTGTTTTCCATTACAAAATCTTGTTTGCTTTTTAGTTACTGAGGTTGATCAGGAACTAGAGATATAAGGAAGAGATTGATCTTCCTGTGCATCTTCTATTAGTTGTAAGGTTGATTACAATTAATTTGAAGGTGTATTGTTAGTGTATCTAGGCTAGGCAAGAGCTTGGTGAAATCTTGTTGTAAACTGGTTTTCAGGAGCTTGGTTTAAATCCTGTGAATTATAATAAAACAGGTCATCTGGTTGAGGATTGACTCAGTGGATGTAAACTTCATCTACGATTTCAGGTGAAGTTGAATCACTTTAAAAATCTCCATGTTTCCTGATTTATCTTTTTTGCATCTTTCAATTATGCACTGCTTACTTTCTGCTAAATTTTTGAATTTCTAAATTTATGACATACTAAAACAATTCTGATATTTTGTGCTACTTAATCTAAATAAGTGAAATTGAATTCATAACAATTCCAATCACTTCAATACATTTTTTATTTTCCAATAGAAAATCTTTTTGAGAAACCTTGTGTAAGAAAAGTCCAATCTCTTAGGGTTAAAGAGTATAAATTTTACAAACATAAAAAAGGCAAGATCCATTTTTTGGGACCCTCAGTTAGTATTAGAGCCTTGGTTCTTGATACTCTTTATTTTTCTTAAAGAAAATGGATTCTAGCTTCAAATTATTGCCAGAATGTCCTCCTATGCATAAGCCTCCTGGTTTCAATGGACATCAGTACACCTATTGGAAACAAAAGATTAAAGATTTTATTGAAGCAACTAACATTGATATGTGAGAATTTATAAAAGAAGGTTATAAGCCACCTCAAGCACTAATAAATGGTGCTATTCAATCTAAGCCTAAGTCCTTGTGGATGGAAGATGAAAGAAAGAAGCATCTTCTTGCATCTAAAGTAAAATGGATTATTTCCAATTCACTTTTCCCTAATAAGTATGAAAGGATTTCAAATTGTACAACTACAAAAGAGATTTGGGATACCGTAGAAGTAGCTTACGTAGGAACTACTCAAGTTAAGGCATCCAAAGTACATGTGTTAGTATCTAAATATGAAATGTTTAAGATGGAAGATGGTGAGTCAATTAAAGATTTAATTCAAACTTTCACTGCTATCATTAACCAGATTTTATTACTTGGAAGAAGTTTTGATAATGTAGACTTGGTCCATAAAATCTTAAGATATCTTGCTGAAGAGTGGCAGCCAAAGGTCACAACCATAAAGGAATCTCTGAAGATGGGAATACCATCAATCCAAGAGCTCTATGGAAACTTAGAAGAGCATAAATTAGAGCTCAAGAGATATAGAAAAACTAGTGATGACAAAAGGAAAAGAAATTTGGCACTCAAGACTACCAAATCCTTTGAAACAAATGATAAGAAGTTTAACACTGATAAAAAAGTTAGTGAGAAAGATCCAATGGCACTCCTCAGCAAAAAATTGTAGAAACTATTAAGGCAAAAGAGAAATAAATAAAAGAGACAACTAGTTCCACAAATGAGAAATCAAAAGGACAGAAATGAGCAAGAGAGTTCCTCATACATCTCTACCTACTATGAATACAAAAAATCTAGACACTTCAAACCAGATTATCTAGAGATGGAGAAAGAAGAGAAAATTGAATTTCAAGATAAGCAATCTAGCATTTATGGATGATGAACAAGCTAAATCTAGAGATGGAGAAGAAGAAATTGAAGAGCAGGCACTTCTTTACCTCATGGCCAGAATTAATAATGAAGATCAGGTATTTAGAAATCAATCTTCCTTTTACTCTAAAGATGAGCTTGATTCAATTAACAACTATTCTAGTGACTATGAATCTAACTCTGCTAATGATGATCAAACTAATGATTTATATGAAAAGTTATATGATGTTTTGAAAAAGTCCAAGAAAGATTTAAAACAAGCTAGAATAGAAAAATAAACTTTGCTTGAAAAGATTCAGCAAATTGAAAAAGAAAAGAATGATCTGTATCATTTGGTAGAAAAAGTTTTAAGTGAAAACAAAGCTTGTGATCAATGTTAAATTTACAAATCTAAGATAGACACATTGACCAAGGCTTACATGATTTTACATATAGCAAAATAAGGCTAAATGATGTGCTAGAAAAACAAACTAGTTCACAAATAAATTTGGTTTAGGATCTAGATAGCAAACTAAGAGAAGATCAAAGAAAAATTCTAGAGCTGTCAAGTCTAATAGAAAATTTAGACATATTACCTATTTTTACTCTAACCAAAAGGGACATCATAAGCATTATTCTTATAGAAATGGTACATATGAGTTGAACCAAATGAAAATTTGATTTGGCTACCAAAATCACTTACCTCTGTCAAAAATCTTGTTATGTCTGCTAACACTTTTGGACACAAGACTTTTTGGGTGCCACAAGTGCAAGTGTAATTCTTGATTTGTGGGTATGTAGGAGACATAAGAGTAATCTATGGTTCCTAGATAGTGGATGTTCATGACATATGACAGGAAACAAGGATAAGTTCATTTCTCTCACACACATAACAAGAGGTAAAGTTACCTTTGGTGATAATGGTAAAGGTAAAGTCAAAGGTATTGATAAGGTTGGGAAACTACCTAATTGTTTTATAAATAATGTTTTATTTGTAGATGACCTTAAGCATAATCTACTTAGTATTAGTCAGTTTTGTGACAAGGAAAACCAAGTAATTTTTAATTCTAATAAATGCTTAGTCATAAACAACAATAACAAATAGGTTAGGCTGATAGGTGTAGGATTAACAATATCTGTATGATAGATTTAGACTTAGAATCAAACTTAAACTCCTCTTGTTTGATTAGCATAAATGATGACTCATGGATTTGGCATAAAAGACTAGGACACACCAGCATGGATATAATTTGAAAAATATCTAAAAAGAACCTAGTGCCTGGACTACTTAAGTTAAATTACACCAATGACAGGATACGTGATGCATGCCAGCAAGGGAAATAAGCAAAGTCCTCATTTAAATCTAAAAACATTGTTTCAACTACAAAATCTCTTAATTTACTTCACATGGACTTGATTGGTCCATCTAGAATCAAAAGCTATGGAGGTAACCTCTATATTCTTGTGATTGGAGATCATTATTCAAGGTTTACATGGACCCTATTTTTATCACACAAAAATGACACATGTGAAGCTTTTAAAAGGCTGGCAAATGTAATTCAAAACCAAAAAATGGTATTCTATTTTAAATATCAAAAGTGATTATTGAGGATAATTTGAAAATAAGGACTTTACTAGTTTCTATGAGGTAAATGATATAAACCATGGCTTCTCAGCACCTAGAATCCCTCAATATTATGGTGTTGTTGAGAGGAAAAATAGATTCTTGGAAGAGATGTCTATAATCATATTAACAGAAAGTCCCCTTCCAAAAACATTTTGAGCTTATACAGTAAATACTATATGCTATGTATTAAATACAGTTCTAATTAGACCTATTTTAAACAAAACCCCCTATGAACTCTATCATGAAAGGAAGCCTAATATATCACATCTTTATGTATTTGGCTGTAAGTGCTTTGTTCACAACAATGATAAAGATAACTTAGTTAAATTTGATGCTAAAGCTGATGAAGGAATTTTTATTGGATATTCTTCATCTAGCAAAGCCTTTTGTATATTTAACAAAATAATATTGAAGATTGAAGAATCTATACATGTTGTTTTTAATGAATCTCCCTTAAGTGTTAACAGATCCTTAGAGGAAGAGAATGAGTAGGAAAATCCACTATTCCCTAACTCAAACATAAACCAACAAGGAGATCAATCAGAGAAAACAAATACAAAATAGAAAGAAGATGACATTGCTGGATTGGACACTTCAAAACTCTGCACTTCAAAATAATGGAAGTTCATGCAAAGCCATCCAAGGGATAAAATCATTGGGGAAACATCACAACAGGTAACACGTAGCAATTTAAAGAATTTTTGTAATCACTCAACATTTGTGTCTTAGTTTGAACCTAAGAATATTAAAGAAGCCTTAATAGATGAAAATTGGGTTTTGGCAATACATGAAGAGTTGAATTAGTTTAAAAAAAAATAAACTTTGGACTCTTGTACTAAAACCTGATGATCATTCTATTATACGAACACATTGGGTTTTTAGGAACAAACTAGATGAAAATGGAGTGATCATTAGAAATAAAGCCCATTTAGTTGCAAAATGTTATAATCAAGAGGAAGGAATAGATTATGATGAAACCTTTGCTCCAATAGCTAGATTAGAAGTTATAAGGATGTTATTGGCATACTCTTATTCAAGAAACTTTAAATTTTATCAAATAGATGTGAAAAATATTTTTCTAAATGGCTACATATTGGAAGAAGTGTATGTTTTGCAACTTGTAGGTTTTGAGGATCACCTCCATCCAAATTATGTTTATAAGCTTCAAAAAGCCTTATATGGTTTAAAATAGGCTCTTAAAGCTTAGTATGATAGATTGAGTAAGTTTTTAATTCAAAAAGGCTTTAGAATAGGAAAAGTTGGTACAATACTTTTCATAAAAGATAAGGGAAAAGATATTTTACTTGTGCAAGTGTATGTTGATGATATAATCTTTGGTTTAACTAATAATTCCTTGTGTGGAGAATATTCAAAGCTAATGCAGAATGAATTTGAGATATCTATGATGGGAAAGTTAATTTATTTCCTTGGATTGCAAATTAAAGAAAGTACAAATGGAACATTCCTAAGTTAAACAAAGTATACAGTGAAATTACTAAAAAGATTCAAGTTTGATGGCTGTAAGCCTATTGGAACACCTATGAGTCCAGCTCTTAAGCTAGATTCTAATGCAAAAGGTAAACCTATTGACCCTACTTTATTAGAGGAATGATAGGAAGTATGTGCTATTTGATCGCAAGCAAACTTGATATCGTGCTTAGTGTCCATCTTTGTGCTAGATATCAAACATAACCAAAAGAATCACATTTTTTTGCTGTGAAAAGGATTTTCCAATATCTTTTAGGGACAAAACACCTAGGCTTATGGTATCTAAAATCAAATTCTTGTAGTCTTATAGGTTATTCAAATGTAGACTATATAGGCAGTAGGACTGATAGGAAGAGCATTAGTGGAACATGCCAATTCATTGGTCACTTTCTAGTCTCTTGGTCCTGCAAAAAGCAAAATAGTGTTGCACTATCAATTACTAAAGTAGAATACATAGCAGTTGGGAGTTGTTGTGCTCAAATCCTTTAGATGAAGTAACAACTATCAGACTATGGCTTGATTTTGATAAAATTCTTATTTTATGTGACAACACTAGTGCTATCAATCTCACTAAAAATCCTATCATGCATTCAAAAATAAAACATATTCAAATAAGACACCACTTTATTAGGGATCATGTTGAAAGAGGTGACATCTCTATTGAGTTTGTACAAATTAAATTTCAATTAGATGATATTTTCACAAAATCTTTAGATGAAAAATGGTTTGTATTCATTTGAAGAGAATCAGGGATAGACCCCTTGCAAAATGATTTGAAATAACCAACCTACTATATTTTTTTAAGTTTTGTATTTTGATTTTGCTTATTTGATTTGTATCTTGCAAATTCTAACTTAGGCATTGAAGTTTTCTAAGTTTGTTTTGCAAGTACATAGTCTGAAATTTCAGGTGAAACTTATATTAAGATATATGATGTTGATTAATATACCATATGTCAAAAAATTTTGGAACAAAACTATATAAAAATTGATTTCAGGGCTCTTTGAATCAAATCCTGAATCGATTTGAATTTTTCCAGATTTTTTGAGAGCTTTTGAATTAATTGTCTAATCGATTCAGAACTCAAAATTTTTACACTATGAATCAATTCATGAACTAATTCAAACAATTTTTCAATCCTTCAGGAAGAAATCAAACAAGTTCAAAATTTTATTACATCGAATCAATCAATTTCAAAATAGATTCAGTCCTATACAAATCGATTCATCAATCGATTCAACCTTGTTCAAATCAATTTATGAATTGATTCATCAAAATTTTTCAACTTTCGGTCAATGTTCCAAAATTTCTAAACCTGTAATACAAACGCCCCAAATCAATTACAAAATCGATTCAACACCTGATATTAGTAAAAATAAAATGATGTATGCATTCAATCTAAAATTGAGAAGAATCACTATTTCAGGGGGAGGTTATTGAAAATTACTGAGATTATTGAAATTACTAAAATTATCTTTTAATTCCTTTATCCTTATTATATGATGTGTTTTTAACCTTTGTTACTTCATTGAGGTAGTATTCCTTTTTGATGTGCCAAAAGGGAGAGAGAGATAAGCATTTAGATAAGATCTTGTTGATGATGAAATTCAGTTCGTAGGGAGGACTTAAATTTCAGCTAACGAAGGTGAGTTCAGGGAACCAATGCTGCTTTCGAAGTGCAGAAAAGTAAGGATCGAGAGAAAGAAGGAAAAGAGAGACGACATGTTTAGCGTGGTTTAGCTAAATCCGGATAGCACTGGATCTTACGTCCATGGCAGAGATTTTACTAATGTATTGAAAGTAGTTTGCAGAGTTTCTACTTATAGATTTTTTCATCCCCCCTCTTCTAACAATGCAATCCTATTTATAGAGGAAGGAGGAGTTACATGTATTAATTACTAGCTACAGTGGTGTTACATCAAACTATAAATGAGAAAAGATAGTAAAGAGGCTACAATTTGGCTATTACAGGAAGTAGACTGTAGAATGGTCCCCCTAGGCTGGCAGTAGGCCTGAACCTGCTATTGTCCGATGCTTGGAATGTCGAGCCAAGCAAGATACTTGGGCATCCCGAGCAGGAATCCTTAGCTCTGGGGTGTCATGGAGACTGCTGTAGCGAGCTGGGGGCTGCTGTAGCTAGGAAGAGGGCTTGAATAAAGTGATCGGCTAGTCGATGATCTGGTCTTGTAATTTTTTCACTGGATTGTCCCTCCCGAGGTAGGGCTGGTGTTCAGAAGTACTTCGCTGTTACCACTTTCTGATGGGTGAAGTAAATCTTGTCGGAGGCTTTTCGTCGAAACGAGGGTTTTGGTCTTTGCCGCACTCGGGGACTCGTCCTTGTGAGGCCACTTTTTATATATATAACATAAGTCTCCCAACTCTCGGTTTGCTTTACGGACCGGGAGTTACAGGCTTCCGAGGCTTGATTCGTATCTTTGGCCAATGTCCTTCTGTGACTGAGATATCTTGTCAAATGTCTTTCCATCCTACTTTAGGCCATGCTTTCCCCTGTTTGCCATTTTTTACCATTGGCGTGGCATTGCTACTCATTTCGAACTGTTGGATGAAGATCAGGTCAGATACCTTCTAGATTCTTCAAAAGGTCGAGCTAGTCTATTTATAGCTTAGGGCATTCTTTCTTTCGTCCTAGAGAGACTCAATGGAGGAGACTGAAGAGCCCCCTATATTTTGGTGTCTTAGCTTCCGTCGAAGCTTGGTGAGACATGGATGGCCTATTGCAGAGTGTCGGGAGACGTGGATAGCCTGTTGCACATGGCTTTGTCACGGGATCCGTCATGTTGGCTCTTGGAAAATCTTGTGGTGACTTCTGGCCACCTTCTCTGGCCATTACTTGTGGTGCAGCTGCTTGGCCAGCCAGCTTCTATAATTTTTTGATTTACTCTGTGTCTAGCTCAGGAAGACGTGCCAGAGGAATATAAGCAGGAGGAACTTTGGGGCTGCCACTCTTTTCCTAGGCATGAGCCCAATGACTGGTAGTCGACCTTTTGGCTGCTATTTTATAGGAATCGTAGTGCCAGGCTTTCAGTCTTTTTCTCCTGATGTATTGTTGCCTCGCTGTTCGAGGTCTTCTTTGCTGTATGAGATTTTCTTCTTTCAGATACTGTAATGAATGCTTCATGCATTGCTATATGTAAGCTTTTGATAATTAATGAGAATTTTTCTCTTTTTAGCTAATCAGCTGCTCTTTGTTTTTTTTGACTGCTCAACTCTTTATGAGTGAGAGTGGGGGGATCGCATGCAAGTTGTGCCTAAGAGATCTCATTTAAGATACGAGAGATATGGCCAAGTGAGAGCCGTGGGAAATATACTTGCATGAAAGTTACGGGAAGTGGTGATGTTTTTATAACCGCGAGGTAGGCTCAAAGGCCGTCTCTCCCTCGGGTGTAGTTTGATATAGCGAGGTGAAAATCATTTTGCTGTAATGCTGTAGCGAGGTGAGAACCATTTGCTGTAACGAGATTACAATATAATGCCATAGCGAGGTGAAAACCATTCACTGTAATGCTGTAGCGAGGTGAGAACTATTCATTGTGGCGAAATTGTAATGTAATGTTGTAGTGAGATGAAAACCTTTCACTGTAATGCTTTAGCGAGGTGAGAACCATTCGCGGTAGCGAGATTATAGTATAATGCCTTAGCGAGGTGAAAATCATTCGCTATAATGCTGTAGCGAGGTGAGAACCATTCACTGTAGTGAAATTGCAATGTAATGTTGTAGCAAGGTGAAAACCTTTCGCTGTAATGCTGTAGCGAGGTGAGAACCATTTGCGGTAGCAAGATTACAATATAATGCCGTAGCGAGGTGAAAATCATTCATTGTAATGCTGTAGCGAGGTGAGAATCATTCGCTGTAGCAAAATTGAAATGTAATGTTGTAGCGAGGTGAGAACTATTCACTGTAGCAAGATTGCAATGATGGAGCGAAAACTCTTCGCATGGCCAATCGGCAATTTGTATTAATTCAAAATGCCATAATTGGTACAATTGATAATAAACGGGTGTTACAAGATCAAAATATGGTTCTGATGGAGGGCTCGGGCTCTTGGGTGATAACTCGCTGAGCTTGTTGAGCGCGCTGCCCAGGTGGTCTTGCCATGTAATCTTACAGTCAACCCCTTCTGATGAAGCCTTCAATGGTGTTTTTCAGTGCATGGCACTCTGAGGTGGTGTGCCCAGTCTCGTTATAATAAGCACAAAATCTGCTCTAGTCTATGGACTTGGCAGGTACCCTCTTTGGCCTGGGCCTTCCAAAGTCTTCGTTATGCCTTTCGCGGCAAAGATTTTGTCCTGTGTGTCTGATAGGATGCTATAGCTCTTGAAGCGGCTTTCGAGGCCACTGAGGTTTTGCTTTCTTTGCGAGATGTGGAGTGGGGTTATTGTGACTTTTGCTACCCCTCTTTTTACCCGCGGTGGGACTATTATGGCCCACTTTATGCTTGGGTTCCTCCGTTCCAAAGGTTTCTTCTCATCTTATTTGCTTGGTCACCAGATCGTAAAATTCAGTGATATCTCAAGTGGGAGACTTGTAGCGGCATCTGTACAACTTGCCGTCTTTATGAAATCCTATTGAAATAGTTGTTAGGATAATTTCCTTCGAGGGATTCTCCTCGGTGTTAGCCTCGTAGCCTGAATCAGGCTACGTAATCCTTGAGCGGCTCATCCTTGCGCTAGAAAATCATCGCAAGATGGCAAAGAGGAACGAGTTGCTTCTTCAGCACTTAGTATTGGTCAACGAATTTCCTTTGGCACTCCTCCCAGCTGCTGATGCTGCACACAGGGAGGCACCTGAACCAGGCACGAGGCATTGCCCCTAGCGTGGCAGGGAAGACGCGGCACTTGACTAGGGGATCGATCATCTGGAGGTCCATTTGAGTATTGAACACATTTAGGTGGTCGCTTGGGTCGCTATTCCCATTGTACAATGGGATAGCGGGCACTTTGAGCTTTTACGAGAGAGGTTGCTTCTCGATCTCCATGAAAAATGGTAAGGTTTCCTCATAGCAAGGTTGATTACTTTGAGGTCATGGGTGCTCCTCTAGCTGTTTCAGCCTCTAGAGAACCTCTTCCATTACTGGCTGCTGATCTTCACACTGAGGGGTCGAGCTTTCTACTCGCTGCGAGCCCCCCAGTCGTTGGCTATTGCAATCATCGCGGACTTCCCTCTGAGCTTCCTAACGAAGCTGTTAGAGTTGTGCCATAACATCTTCTTGTCTTTGAGCATTTTGTGCTTATGCCTGAGTAAGCACCTTGATAGTCTCAGCTAACTCTTTGATTGTGTTTTCGAGTGCTTATCGGGACTGATCAGGTGTTTGAGCCTCTTGAGTTTCAAACGCAATGGTGTGTTGCTAAGAAACCAGAACTATAGAACTCTGAGTTGTTCTCCCTCTAGCCATTATCACACTACAATGAAAACTTCAGAAAGCAGATGATCCCTACAGATGGCGCCAAAATGTTGATGATGAAATTTGATTTGTATGAAGGACTCGAACTTCAGCCAACGAAGGTGAGTTCAGGGAACCAATGCTGCATCAGAAGTGTAGAAGAGTAGGGACTGAGAGAAAGAAGGAAAAGAGAGATGACACATTTAGCGTGGTTCGGCTAAATTCGGATAGCATCGAATCCTATATCCATTGTAGAGATTTTACTAATGTATTGAAAGTAGTTTGCAGAGTTTCTACGTACAAATTTTTCATCCCCCCTTCTAACAATGTAATCCTATGTATAGAGGAAGGAGGGGTTACATGCATTAATTACCAGCTACAGTGGTGTTATATCAAATTATAAATGATAAAAGACAGCAAAGAGGCTACAATCTGGCTACTGCAGGAAGTAGGCTGCAGAATGGTCCCCCTAGGCTAGCGGTAGGCCTGAACCTGCTGTCGTCCGGTGCTTGGAATTGTCGAGTCAAGCAAGATACTTGGGCATCTCGAGCGGGAAACCTTAGCTCGGGGGTTTCATGGAGACTACTATAACGAGCTAGGCGCTGCTGTAGCGAGGAAGCAGGCTTGAACAAAGTGATCAGCTAGTTGACGATCTGATCTTGTAATTTCTTCGTTGGATCGTCCCTTGCGGGGGAGGTTGTTTTGCGGAATGTATCCGAATGCCCTCGTAGCGTCCTTGCATTGCGACAAGCGAGGCAAGGCTGGTGTTTAGGAGTACTTCACTGTTGCCACTTTCTGATGGGCAAAGCGAAGCTTGTTAGAGGCTTTTCATCAAAACGAGAGACTAGGTCTTTGTCACGCTCGGGGACTCGTCCTTGCAAGGCTACTTTTTATATATATAACAAATCTATAAAGGAGAAGGATAAAATTTAGATAATTGATTATATGCATATTTTACTACTTATTTAAAATTGTTTGTCACTATCAAAAAGGGGGAGATTGTTAGCCTTGCTAGAATTTACTTTTCAGTTTTGATGTTGAAAAATAATTTTATTTGATGTGACGATCTAATCATATACTTTGAGTGTTTACTCTTTTTGCAGACTTAAAGTTAATCAAATGACATTGAAGATTTCAAGAAATCTAACCTAGTCTTAGGGTTTATTAATTTCTATAGGATCTTTTGTAAGTACAATCCAGTTAGTCTTTGATCTGAATATTTTAATAAAATAATTTTCTGAGGCTAAAATAAATCAAATGAAATGAGTTTAAATCAAATGTTTTTTAACCATATTTTCTAATGCATTCTCACAAGTTAAATTTTTATAAAAAAATTACTTTTCATTTTGTGAATCAATTTGTAGGATGAATCTTGTAGAATGTACTTGAATCAATTCCTAAATCAATTTGTGAAGAGAAGTTTTTGAAAATCTTTTTACTAAAACATTAAAGAACATTTTGAATCGATTATGTAATCAATTCATAAATCTTTTTACATAGATGGTTAATCGATTCATACATCGATTCGATCATGAACTTCTTTGTGATTTTCACAAGCTGAATTGATTCACAAATTAATTAATTAGTTATGAGTTAGTTATAACCACCACAAATCGATTCACAAATTGATTCAAGAACTAAAAATCAGTTATTTTCAAACATCGGTCATAGTAACTATAAAAACCCTCATACATTCATTTTAATAGAAAAACTCATATTATTCTCTATCTTTCTAAGTGCAAAAATCAAAGAGAACTTTTGTGCTTCATTTGATCTAGCTCAACCTCTCAAATTAACGATTGATTAACTACTTGAATCAGATTCTCTAAGGATTATATAGTTTGTTTCTTAAGATTTTCATATCAAGATTGGTATTGTTTTCTATTACAAGATCTTCTTTGCTTTTTAGATTTTGAGGTTGATTAGGAACAGGAGATACAAGGAAGAGGATAATCTTCCCTTGCATCTTCTGTTAGTTGTAAGGATGATTACAATTAAGCTAAAGGTATATTGTTAGTGTATCTAGGTTAGGCAGAAGTCCAATAAAACCTTGTTGAAACTAGTTTTCAGGAGTCTGACTTAAATCTTATGAATTGTAATAAAACAAGTTATCCAGTTAAAAATTGAATCAGTGGATGTAGACTTCATTTGTGGTTTCAAGTGAAGTTGAACCATTTTAAAAACCCTTGTATTTCTTGATTTATCTTTTCTGCATCTTTCAATTCTGCATTGCTTACTTTCTACTGCATTTCTAAATTTCTGAATCTATGACATACTAAAATAATTCTGATATTCTATGTTACTTAATCTAAATAAGTGAAATTGAATTCATAATAATTTCAATCACTTCAATACATTCTTTATTTTCCAATAGAATGTTTTTTTTGAAAAACCTTGTGCAACAAGAATCCAATCTCTCAATGTTAAAGAGTATAAAATTTTACAAATGTAAAAAGGGCAAGATCCATTTTTTGGGATCCTCATAGGTCATATTATAAGTCTTTAGGTCTCTCATAAAGATCCTCCAACCTCTACATGACATATATAGTCCTCTACTATGTGCATTTAGCTAATTCCAACACCTGATCAGGCTAGTACAGGATTTACCATGAAAAAAATTGTGTAAAATATAAGATTTATCATGGAAAAAATTTGTTGTCCTAGCATTAGAGTTATGGAAAAATGTTGTGTTGGTAAATTTTTCCCTAACTTTTCCCACGTTATATATATCTTTTTTATTTTTGAAAAAATGGTTTCCCATGAAAATAGCCGTGGGAAAAAAAATTTGTTACAAAAAATTTCCCACAATTGTTTTGCATGGAAAAATTGATTTTTTTAAATAAAAATATTTATTTCCCACAAAAAAAACTATGAGAAAATGGATAATAATTTTTTTAAGAAAAATTTCACATTGTAAAAATCGTAGGAAAGTAGGAAAATTGTTAAAAATAAAATATTCAAATTCAAATAAAAATAAAAATTAATTAAAATATCAATATTTTAATAAAATTCTAACTAAAACTAATATTGATTCAAATTTAAAATTTTATTCATATTTTTTTTCATCCTCATCGTCCTCCTCTACTTCTTCTTCCTTAGCTCTTTGTTGGACATCATTATATTCAACCTTTTCAAAAGCACTAGTGGAATCTACCAAGATGTCAATTGGATCATTATCTTTAATTTCATTCACATAACACATTTCGTCATCCTAATAAGCAATCTCTAACCAATAGGGCATCATTGCTTTCAAACACTTTGCTAACGAGCAAAATCAACAAAAACATCAACCCTAATCATAAATTCATTTGTATATTCATCCCTCCCTAATAATAGCCTATTATATCCATAAACGATATGTAGGAATGTCTACATTAATAGTTGTTCAACCCTCTAACAGAAATCCAATCTCTTATAAGGATTGCCTATGCCAATGTGAAACTTCAATTCATTATGCAAATTTATATCAAGCTAACACAACAAAATCATCCTAGCTTCTAACATTACATTCACGCACAACACTAAGTCAACAAAAACTACAAATTCCTCAGTGCAGTCTTTAACTTGCATTTATGTTTGCAGGTAAGGTGGGACATCATCCTGTATATGACTTATAGAAGTTATACGATGCTAATGAGTTAGGGGAGAGTAAAAAGAAGATTGATTACAAGAGGCATTAGCCATATCCCATATTGTTTGCAATTAATTGACCCACATTGAAAGGTCTGATTAGCTATTGCATGTTTGTGTGGAAGGTTGTAGGGGTTGAATTTCTACTTTTTTATAACTTCAAATAGGGTCAGAGAATCCTTGGATCGACATCGTAGAAAAAATTTGACTAATTACACCCTAAAAAACAATCTTATGATGCATGCGTTAATTAACCAAATATTTTCCATGATATTAATCCCAAGAGTCATTCACCCAACTTGAGGTTGTACAAACCTAGAAACATGGCCCATGTGACTATCCACACAAACATAAAATAGGCACTTGAACCTCATAATATGGCATAATTGTAAATAATAAGGTGTACAACAATTTCTCGTTGTAGATGTCATCAATCTCCTCTTTGCTCCCCTTTGGCTCATCACAATCACATGGCTTTTGCAAGTCATATGCATGGGTAGAATGGAAGCTAGAGGTTAGGAAAATATAGCTTTATGTGGGAAATTCATGGACTTGATAAATACAGTCTGCAATGTCACACTCAAATGAGCATTAGAGGATGAAAATACTAATGATGATGACATTCATCATAAGATTGTTTTAACATTGAAATTGCCATTTACCATAATTGACATCACATGGCTTAATAAGAGATTTCAAAAGAATTTAGAATATATATATTATAATCACATGACATTGTAAATTTAACACCTCTTACTCTTCAACATGCAAACATTTAAAAACCAATCTACTGTTAGACCTAGAATTGCCCATCCTCATTCTTTAAGTTATAACAAAGCAATAAAAAAATACATAATATGAGTTAAGATCTCTTGCTTCCGAAGAAAATTTTGTTGCCTAACCTTAGTACGCATGTAACCTAACACAATATGGAATAAAACCTTTTATTTCATTTTATTTTCAATAATTAACCTAACCAAGTTGATTTAACAAATCCAATATCATACAAAATTCACCATTTATACATAGACTAAGAATGCATTCAATTATCAATTGTATCAAATTTTCTCATTAGAATTAACTTGTTTATCTAACTTAGAAAATTTTCTCCTAATTGTCACATTTTGAAATCTGGAGGTGCGATTAGCAAAATCACCAAGTGATGACTCACGTACCCATAAGCATTTTTGTTCAGAAAATCCTTTTCTAGTTTAAAAACTATGAAGAAAATTCAGAAAATATGATTTTGGACCTTTTTGTCTAAAACTCATGATATAGAAGATTTTAATAAAAATCATTTTAAAATAAATTATTTCTAATTTCTTTGAAATAAATAAGTCCTTTCTGAAAAAAATCATAAAACATAGATTTGGACCTATTGTCTAGCTAAATATACACTAGACACTAAAATTAAGTCAAGAAGACCATGTATTTGATATTAAACACATGCAAAGTTTGAAGTATCTCCCAACTGAGATAACTTCTATAAATTCATTAACTTAAAAAATGTTAAGTAGAAGAAGCTAACCCATCTTTGGGTTGAAAACATTTTGACTACATATATATATAATCATATAATAAACACACACACACACACACACACACACACACACACACACATACATAGATGCATAAGTATCAATAAACATAATTCACATGTATCTTCGATACTTTTTTATCATTCTGTTCTTGCTTAAGACCATAATTTGTGGTCATGCATATAATGTTACCTGATTAATCTTCCTATCAACATAAATCTTATCATGGAAATATTATACCAGTAATTGGTAAGTCAATGAAAGAACGATGTCTGCTAATAAATCATATGTATCCCCGAAACATTATTAACCATACTTGAACTTTATGTCTTCCTATACCGCACCATGAATCATAGGCTTAAGCAACTACATGATTAAAGATAATCATAACCATAATAATGCATCTCTTAGTACATATAGATCTTCTAAATCCCACTTGACTACATCTCAGTTCACGTACACAATCATACAATCATCTCTGAGCCTTTCATAAACTCGTATGGATTTCTTGTAAAACCCTTTTACTACCCTCGACAATTGATTTGCTAAATCATTCTAAATTCCTATTTCATCTTATCCTTTCTAATGCATTTTAAATGCTCTTATGAAATGAAAATATAAATATAAACACTTTTTCATTTGGAAATACGTTAAAAAATGAAATGTAAGCTTGAATCATAAAGAAATAAAGATTTTTTTTATAATAAATGAATAAAATAAATAATAATATTTAAGATTAATACTTACTAGAAAAATAATTTTTTTATACTATAAATAAAATAAATATTTCTGATAAACTAAATAATTTATGTAAATAAAATATTTGTTAAAACATTTGTAAAATAATGCCTTGAAGAACTTGGTTTATAAAACAAATTTTGGATAATGTTTCTTGAACCTTCATATATAATCTAGAAATGTAGGTAAGACCTGAAATTTTATGCTTATGTAATTATGTAAAATTGGGAACTCTAAGAATGTCCCAAACCTGAAATCATTTCTAATTCTCATTCCTTGACTCATTGCATACAAACATTCAGTCAATCATTCACATAAGTAGATAGGAAAAACAAATTCCTAAATTTTCTAGCCTGAACCTAACATGCCAAATGTGAGTCTTGTATCTTATACCTGAAATCATATACATCAGCTTCCTATGTCTATTTCTAGTTCACTTTATGTTTCTAACATTTATAGGTCTAATATTATTTCATCATTCACATTCATTTAGCTTATTAGGCTTAATTTCCCACCATGCAGGACATCAAAATAGTTTGGATAATTTTCAAAAATGATATGTTTATGCAAAAAGGAAGTCAGTGGTTAGAATTTCCATTCAAATGATATAGGGAGTTCTAATCTTTTGTTCTTAGATCTAACTACATTATTATAATCATTATGATCTAAAAAGAAATTATCAAATAAAATTTAATAAAATGTAATGATGAGATAAAAGAGAATCAAATTCACATTTGATTCGATTATTTTACCTTAGATTTGTGTTTTTGGATTGGGTGTGCATTGGGACTTCTCTCTGATGGAGTTTTAGCTTTAGTTGACAACCTGACTGCAATAGGATTTTGTTGTCTTGAATTTCTTGTGTCGGGTTTTATTTAGTCTAATATTGACTAGTCAATTGCCTCTTAAAGATCAATTGATTAGCTAGTCTACCCTCGATGACCAAGCCTATGGTCAATTGGAAATGCTTTCAAACTAGTGTTTGAGTTTAGTCAAGTTAATCCTAGGAGGGTGTTACACTAATCTAGTTTTTGTCTAATGTGTCTAACAATGCATACCTAACTAATAAATTCATTCTTGCAATTTTTTTCATATAAATTACTAACAATTATATACAATATACCTAACATACAAAATCCTATTTTTCCAAGCTAACATAAACCTAAAATATAAATATATATTACAATAAAATATTAGAAAAAAAATCCAATAAATATAACCTTACTTTGAATAAGCAATAAATAAGGTCAAAATAACTTTAATCTTCATAAAATACACATCATTCAAATCTAAAAATACATATAAAAAATTTAATTACTATATCAAATTTTAAGTAATAATATTTGAAAATAATCAATCAAAATGGGTTTGCTTCAAGTGATAAGTAAGAAAACAAGTACAAGAGCTTGGAAATGGGCTATGGGCGGCGGTGGCACAATGAGAGCGACAATGTAGGCAAAAAGGAAGAGAGGAAGAAGAAAGAGAAAATAAGAAGTTTAGGTTTCAGGGATCTAATATTTTAGAATTTCCTATGACTTTGTTGCAAGGATCATAAAAAACTAAATGAAATACTACATTTCAAGTTTCCTATGACTTTGGCCGAGAAATCAAATTTTTTTCATTTCCCACAACTTATAAATCATGAAAAAGTTCAAATTTTGAGTTTTCCACAGTTTATATCTGTGAGAAACCATGGAAAAAATGAAAAAAAAAAAAATGTAGCTACACAAGTTTCAGCTTTCCCACACAATTTCCCATGAAAATTTACCATGATCTTTAAACTGCAAGAATTTCCTATTTTCTAGTAGTAATTACACAATCACAATCATCTTAGCATAATAACACATATACCATCCTATTCATTCTCACCACCAGTCCTAACATGCATAATTCTTATTTATACCATAACCTAACGTGCATCTTAATACATATGGCATTATGCTTCCTAATCTTATATACATGGCAAGATACACATTCAAGCATGAAAACCACATCACACATATTAACTTACGTATCTATAATACAACATGCTAGTCAATAGGTGTACTAGATACATCATTTTCGGTTTAATTGTTCTAAACATACATGCTTATATCATACATCATGTACATATTACAGCCCTACAAGCTAATCAACACTTCATAATTAGAAATACATTTTCAAATCATTAGTTTTTCTAGCTATTAATTTAATCATTTACAGTTCAAAATACATTTGGGCTATTTTCAAAGCATACTAATATCTTCTACTCAAAAATTTGTTTGGCCAAAAATAGAAATCTCCAATCACCTTTGTAGGAGAGTGTTTTCTCCATAATCAAATATACAGATAATCTCCTTCTTGGAATCAGATTCCTCTCCTATCCATAATTAAAGGCCTTGCAACAAAACATAAAAAGTCATAATATGAGAAGCAGCTAAGGTAAATTTAACCATAGGTTAATAAATTTATCTCAAATTTTGAATCCCTAATCAAAAATTGCAAAAACAACATCTTTAGATTGTTTTTCTCACGCTCAAACACTCTCTAATTATTTTAGGATTGCGTTTTCATGTTCAATGATTATCCTAATTTTATAATTTATCTGCCACGAATCAATCGACTGGTTTTTTATAGTCAGTCAATCGACTCTATAGAAACTATCTATTGGTTCACGATCCCTTTAAGTTCGAATTAACCACTTGTTGGACCTATTGCACTAATAAAAATAACCCAACCTGATTTAGAGCAATACATCGTTATATAAAAAGTGTTGTAATAATGTAATATTAAATGCAAATACAAAGTAAAATGGAGATAATGAATCTCATTGTAAGCGCGTGTGGCTAAATGTGATTCTTTTTAGCCACACCTTACAAGTGGACGACAAACCTTTGTTTGATTTTAACAATGGCAACGTACCAAATATGATTGAGAAGGTGCAATCAAAAGAACAAAAAACAAAAGCTTGAGAACAA